>JAVTVY010046740.1:0-23556 GCA_036873755.1 Hanleya hanleyi
CTGTCCTCTCATGTGAGACTGCCGTGAAGTTTTTATAGCAAGAGACATGATATCCACCGTCACTGAGCGGTTCGGCCGGGAGTGACTGAACTACAGGGTAGTACTTGGATCTATCAAAGTTTGTCATCTGCTTTCGTCGAGATGCCGCTTCAATTACCGATGTCCACTGTTCTGGTTTGAACAACAAAATGTCCGCTCGTTTCTGCTTTTCTGGCTGGTCCACATGGAGGATACATTTTCTGGTTGTATCTGCAGTCTCGGATGACGCACACTCATGGGGGTCACTGGAGCAACTGGGTGTAGCCATGGCGAAAAGCAACCTGGAAGAGAATTACTGATATTATAATACTGCCTTGTCTCATTTGCCTGTACACACGACTGTTCAAATTAAATTTTTCAAAACTGGATTTAAATTGCGTGTCTGGCGCCCCATGGGCCCATCATGCATTCAGTTGGCCTGCTGCTACATAGGCCTACTCTGACGATGAACCTTTGCATTTATAGTTGAATTTATTGACTCACCTGCACTATACATGTAATTTGTATTAAGTATCAAAACCTGCACATATTGGATTGATGATTTGAATGTCATGGGCTTCCTGTGTCGTTGCGATGTGGTAGAGTATGGGGAGCTGAATGAACAATTAATCACATTGAAAACTGGGGTCATTGGGCGTGGTATGACCTTTGACCTATTCTTAGGTGACCTTTCCACCACAATTTCCATTCTTAAGTTGATGATTCTGAATCAGGGCACCATACTCGACAATTCCTATGTGATTTTCAACGTGCACCTTCCATGTTAATTAATATGTTAATTAGGGGTCATTGGGCGTGGTATGACCTTTGACCTAATCTTAGGTGACCTTTCCACCACAATTTTCATCCTTAAGTTGGTGATTCATGTTCAGGTGGCCACACTCTACAAATTCCCATTGGTTTCATACATGCACCTTTCATGTTGATTAAGTCGCTAATTAGCCCCGGGGTGAATTGGGTACATTTTTAGCTGTTTTCCCCTAATTTGACCTAGTTAAATGTAACATTCTTGAAACTTTTTCTATTCCAGTGGTGCATCTTCACTCCGTCTTCATTTTGACACCAATTACAACTTGCTGTATAATGTAGGTCAGGAGATACAGCCGTTTTAATTAGTTTCGGTCTTAACTAGTGACCTTTGACCTCTTCTTAAGTGAACTTTCCACCACAATATTCATTCTTACGTTAGTGATTCTGAATCAGACAACTGCCCTGTACATTCCTGAGTTGGTTTTATACTTGCACTTTTCATGTTAATTAAAACCTTAATTAGTGCTAATTAGCGTCTTTCTTAAGTGATCTTTCCACCAGAAATCCCATTCTTATGTTTCAGATTTGCATTAAGTGTGGTGTCCGTAATCATTTGGCATAGAAATGGAACTTGCACCTCTCATGTTAATTAAATCCAACTTTTGGGGGTTTTCTGGTGGCGCCCCCTACCACACCCACCACCTGCGGAACGTAAGAATGGCCGTTCTGTGTAAGGGCCGGCTAGTACTACACCCCCGGCACCCCAAACCTTTTGCACCTTCCATGTTAATTAAACCTCGCCCAGCTCCCAGACTATATCATTCGACATATTTTTCTTAGAAGAAAATCTGAAATTTAATTGATTGAAAGAAAGATATGTTTGTAAATACAGCAAATACAGCAGGGAATATAATTTGACATCTCTTAACGATGATTAAATTAATAAAACGAAAGTTAGAGCGTATAGATTACAAGCCTCTGGTCCGTCAATCAGTATTCAGCCCTCGTCCATTAAAGAATATCCGCGTCCATAATCCAAAGACCTATTCCATATTCCATATAACAGCATTAGCACCAAATTCAAAAAGACAATCATAGTAAAGCCTCCTACGTCTAGCGATGTCAATCAGTACGACAGTGGTATACTTGTTAAACTTAATCTGGTTTCTTCCAACCTTCAACGTTTACTTTTTACGACATACGATTAAATTGTTGGCACCACATTCACTGGGACAATGAGGGGTGATATTTTTGGTAGACACTATTTCGTATAATGAAATTATTGCATATATGGAGCAAGATAGAACAACGGGGCCCATTTTGACAAGTATCGCCCTCGTATTCCTATAGGTAATAAATTCAGTTTGGAAAGCTAGAATACAGGAGCGGTGTCGAGTTTTCTGTCTTTCTACTTTCACCTTTGCGAGATGGAAAGCTCGAATACGAGAGCGATGTAGAGCTTTCCATCTGTCTACTTTCAATGTTTGCAAGATGGAAAGCTGGCACACGAGAGAGATGTCATTCTATAGATGACGACTTTACAACGAATATCATATGCATTAATATGAATACTGATCAGCGATACGGATTTGATATTTTTGGAACATCAAGATGTCTTGCCGACATCATTGAAAACTGTTGACCGCTTCTCTCTTGCAGAAAACTAGTCTATGTTTATGTATACTATGTCTTTTTGAATTTGGTGCTAATGCTGTTATATGGAATATGGAAAAGGTCTTGGGATTATGGACGCGAATACTCTTTAATGGACGACGGCTGGATTATGAAACACGAACCAGACGCCTGTAATTCCGTCTTCCTACTCTCTATTTTGCGAGATGGAAAGCTGAATTGTCAAGTGTTACACGAACCCAAATGCCCTAACCGTTTTGTTTCAAGAATCTGTTCCTCGAATTCGAGTTCTTTTCACCGAGAATTCGAAACCAATGGATTCTTACAGAAAATCCAATGCATCAAGGGACATATTTCAGTTTTCAAACACTGATTGGTCAATTCAAATTTTCAAAAGTAATCCGTTATTTTCATTGGCTCGGGCATAAAATGGAAAGAATATCCCAGCACTCACATTGTTGCTGTAAAGCTTCATCACACAGATGAATCAAATAGGTGCCATGATGTAAAACCCAATCCATTCACTTATTGTTGGTCCAGGTTTACTTACAACAGCATACCGTGGCCAAAAGGTCATTTTTTTTACGGCGCAAATCTGCTCGCAATGTGTCTGATGTGTAAATTGTGAGTGTCTTTCGGCGTAAATTGTCATGGGTGGTGTTAAAGAAGATTAATATATCTCGATAGTCGTGGAAAGTAAAATCATAACTGCTTCCATGCAAGGTTTATTGGAGTTATGAAATAGGCATGTGGGTGAAAAACGTCGAATGTATTCATTCTACGTTCATCCATACCGTCGTCAGAAGAACGATGGATAAGAATCCATGCAATATGCTTCATGAAGTCTGGATCATTTCAAAGCATCTCCCAGCTATAAAAATGAAGCGGGCATTCTCTCTCGTCGACTTTATGACAAAAGAGATGATTACAATTTCGACATCGTAAACTATCCCTTTCTGGACAGCAATATTCCAGTGGGACCTGCATATGGCGTATACATATCACGCCTAGTAGCATTTGCTAGATCCTGTGTTAAATGTGACGATTTTAATCAATGTCACAAAACATTGTTGCAGAAACTTATAAAACAGGGCTATTCCACCAAGCGCCTCCACTCAAAGTTTCTCAAATTTGGCGATACATATCGCATGCTGATAGCAAAATACGAACGTAGCGTGCAAGACCTATGGCGCTACGTTTCGTAACTTGTGTCTAATTCCGCTTAACCCGGGGCTAGGGGCCGTATGAACCCATGTACTTTAAGATCCTCATGGTAATCATATGAACAGTCACAATCAAAGCGTGACTGAGATACATCATTCTTTAGATGACGACTTTACAACGAATATTATGGATTAAGAACGCTGATCAGCGATACGGATTTGATATTTTTGGAACATCATGATGTCTTGCCGGCATCATTGAAAACTGAAGACCGATTCTCTCTTGCAGGAAACAAGCCTATGTTTATGTATACTATGATTGTCTTTTTTGAATTTAGTGCTAATACTGTTATATGGAATATGGAATAGGTCTTTGCATTATGGACGCGGATATTCTCTAATGGACGACGGCTGAATTATGGATGACGGACTAGACGCTTGTAATTCTGCATACAAGCGTCTAGTCTGTCATTCAATATTCAGTCGTCGTCCATTGAATATTTCCCGTGTCCATAATCCAAAGACCTATTTCGTGTAACAGCATTAACACTAAATTAAAAACAATCATACATTTAGTATACACAAACATGGGCTAGTTTCTTCAATGATGCCGGCAAGATATCATGATGTTCCGAAATATCAGATCCGTATCGGAGATCAATATTTTTAATCCATATGATTATCGCTGTAAAGTCGTTATACTAAACTTTTGTAGCCGTAGTTTTATTACCCATTGCTTTTCTGACGGCGATATAAGCGAACTTGCAAAAAATACCTTCGACGCTGTGAGATAAGGCCGTTTGTATGCTTGGCCTGCATTGTTGAAATAGACTTTACTTCGGAGGCTGAGGGAAAGTAAAACAACGGAGGAAGCAACACACCTAAACAGAAGTGTTTTATCTGCGAAAGAACGACGCATATGGTGCGACATTGTCATCTGAAATGGAGGTTTAAGGGATCGGCGCCTAGCAACGATTTCTCTTCTGCAGATTGAGCGGAATTCGGGTTGTTAAACTCCATGATGAAAATTAAACAAAATACGAGATACTGGAAGCAGTGGACCCCTCTGGCAGATCCTGACAGATAGGGACGTGAAAGAGAAGAGCGTATGTGTTACTCCAACGAGTCGTTTTCAATTCCTTGTGATGCCTTTTGGTATAGCGAACGCGCCAGGTACGTTCAATAGGATGGTGAACAAAGTATTTGGAGTAATCCTTCATAGACGAGGTCATGCACAACCAGCTTGCTTGAACTGTTCTAAATGGCTCTCTATATACCGGAATGCCATCTAAGGATATGAGTAGTATTCACGCTCTAATTATCTAGAGCACCAATGAATTAGCCTTTGGAAAGTAGGTGGAATTCCCGTCCAATCTAATAGGTCCGTTGGCCCATATGGGCTCACACAGACTTCGTCCACCCCAGGTAGTGGGTACGCGATTTGGTTCCGTCTGCCAAAATCGCAACATCATAACATACACTGCAACACAAAAATTCTGACTTGTTTATTTGGTGACTCTGGCTAACTAGAACAGGATAAAAGTCAGTCACTTTCAACGCTGACACCGAAAACGACGTGGCGAACAGCAATGCCCTTCCCTTAGATGTGTTGTATGGGCGCTGTCTTCTAACGGCGATTTTGTCCATTGACACACATGTGTTCAAGGTTAATCTGAATTACCACTCTGTACAAAGAAGACCCTTCACATTGGGAATACACGAATTATGTTGGGTTTGTAAATGCTGTTTTCTAGTTCGCCAAAATATAAAGTAATCTTAAGTATATAAGAAGAAATCCCAACATTAAAATTTGAGACGTCAGATCCGACATTCAATATTCAGCTGTCTTCCAGTTGACCTTTTACACACGAATGTTAGCATCAAATTCAAGCAGGAAGCGTCAGATTCGACGTTCAATAATTATCCGTCATCCATAAACGAATTTCCTCGTTAATAATCGAACATGAAAATTCATACAAGAGTGAAACGTTCAACAGTTTTCAATGACAGTAAGACATCATATTCTTTAATTATATTTTTATCGCTGACTTGTATTCTTCATTCAAATGAATGTTCAAGTCGTTTTCTAGAGAATGGTGTATCTCAATCACGCTTTGATTGTGGTTGTTCATTTGAACAACTTGGATAGGTAAAACACACGTTCAAAGGGCCCCTAGCCCCGAGTTAAGTGGACACGATTTACGAAAAGTTAATATTAATATCACCTAGTTCATGGGTCTAGGAGTCTGTGATACGACTGCGTGGGATAAGAAAGCTTCAGTAGTTACGTCATCTTGCCAATGTTAATGCGAAACTGTCGCAGAAGTATCGTAAATGATTATTTCTGTTTTTATATGTGTTGATTTAGGTACTGAGGACTCCGGTAATGTCTTGGTATTTACATGGATCACGGATTTCATTACTTTGATGATAGCGAAATGTGTTCATTCGTCGCTCCGCATTTTAGATTACTATCTGTAAGATCAGTCTAATTATGTGTCCTCGATAAGCCGGGTCAACCTCGTCAAGTCACAGGTAGATGTTCTCTAATAATCTCTCAATGGATCTTTTATACCTGTGGTTGAAGATGTGGTTAGAGTGCCTTAGCTGGCCATCTTTGATTTCTTACTTTCAGTCTTGGTCAACTGTATGCCAGGATGTGCTGCTGCGATTCAAGTGACTGTCCTTCACAGAGGCGAATCAACTGAATGTGATAATTGATCGCACAGATTGACAAATGTTTCCTCAACATTTCTCCATATTCGAATATGAGCAGTACGTATTTCTGTCATTTTATGTAAGACTGAAAATAGTCTCTAAATATAGCTGTTATTGTTAACTGTCAATTAATTAATGATCCACCTAAAACAATAATTTGCTCAGTGTGGAACCCATAAAGATTGTGAGCTAATATGATATCAATCAGATTTACTGGGTCAGTTATCAGCATCGATACGTGATGATCATTGCCCATGTTGTTCATTCTTTATATCTATTGGGAATGCTTGGAGATGAGTGCATGATTGGGGACATGGACTGTCATACTCCACCTTTTATATGTTGAGCTGAATACTGTTTTCCTGGTGTGCAACCAGCTCTCTCGAACTGTTTTAAATGCCATCTGAGGGCATCAGTAGGTTTTACAATATGGATCCCCCAGGCATCATTTCAAGTCATTGGAACCTAGCGGTCCCGTTGCATAGTCCAGGTTGTATTCCTGTCCATTGGAATAGGCCCAGTGGCCCATTCCACTGGAATAATCTGGGTTCACTCTGACATGAATCCACTCAGACGTCAAGTCGAAAAACGAGAACACCCGCGCATTACGCAAGAGATTCATTCAACCGAGAAGGGGGAACGTGCTTTGTTGTGGCAGTGGGTTCACTCTCTCAAAGTCCTAACATAATATATAGCGCAACACAAAATTCCTGGCATGCGACTTGTTTATTCGTTGACAACCGTGCTGGCTAGCTAGAGCAGGATATCATTATCATTCTAAAGTATATAACAATAAACCCCAGCATTAAAAGTTTGTTTTCGATAAGGAGCATGAACATCGTCGAGTCAATGGTTGGTGTTCTACTATAGCCGACCTTTGAAAAGTTTGATGTTTGAGCCGCCCACTGAATCGTTCATTCTTGTGAAAGGGGTTATTTTCATGTGGGTTAGAGTGCCTGCCTGACAGATGGCTGAGCTGGTGTCATAGACTAGGCGGATTGAAATCCAATCAGCACCAATCTTTGACTAACTGGTCAACTGTATGTCAGGATACGTTGCTACTATTCTACTGATTGTCTTTCAAAGATTCGGGTTAGATGAAGGTGATAATTAATCACATAGTTTGAGAGAATTTTTCCCAACATACCTCCCTGTTCGAATTGAATTGATTTAACCAATAGGTATAGCTGTTACGTGTTTTGTGCATTTGAAACCAAGCCAGTGGTGTGTTTAGTGCGGAATCAATATGGATCGTGAGCTAATATCACAGCAATACGAGGTATTGAGTCAATTGTTAGCATCATGTCTTGATGACCATTGTCCATTTTGGTCATTCTTCATGGCTATTGGGAATGCTTGGATAACGATGTAGGATGGGCAATATATGGTCAAGACCCATTTGTACGATACAAATATACAGACATATGAAATGTCATATTGACCACCTTATATATGTTGGGCTGAATATAGGATTGTCAATGACGCTGTTTTCCTTCTGGAAACAACTTAATATGCAGCTTTAACCCTATCTGGCCTGGGGGGAGGCCATTATGCCCTCCCCCCCCCCTACCAAAATTTCTGCGCCATCTCCGAAACGACGAAAAATGGAGTACTGAAATTCCGGGACTTTATAGTTTATCATATTGGGGTCATTTTGAGCCCATTTGCATACCCCCCTGAGAAGAGGATCATGGGTAAATTCAAGATGGCGGCCACGTGGGGTACCAGAAAAGTGATGTTTTTGTCACATTTCTTCAAAATTTCTGCTTTTCCGCGATGAAAAGCGGGTAAAAGCTATTTTATTTCACATCACATTAATATTTACTAATTTATCATGCAGTTTTTGCGGAGAAATTGCATAAATAAAAAATTCGGAAAATCCGACCGAAACATCGACGAAAAAATGCCGTTTTTGAAAATGACGTCACTGTGACGTCATTAAAGCGGCCATCTTGGATTTTTTTACATTTTCTGGTAGAGCTTGACCCAGGGGTATAGTGTGGTAAGTTTCAGCTCCCTAGCTCAAGGGATAAGAAAAATAATTACGGGGGGGCCATTTCGGCCCCCCCCCAGGCCTGGACAGGTCCCAAAAAGCCCAGGCCAGATAGGGTTAAACACGCCTTAGTATACTCACGACTTGTAACCAATACACGTTAAGCACAACGTATTTGAGGAGCTCGACCTATATCCAGAACCGCTTTGTGTTTAACGTCAATGTGTTAATTGGTCACATTTCTAGAGGAATACAGTCAACATGTAATTAAATACATTGTTCCCTGTGTTTTTTCGTATGCATTACATATTACAGTTGATGAATATATAACAGCATACATTTATTTGAATATTTTAGCAAAAAGTATGCAAATTTATTGTCGACAAGCATCATACAAACGCACATATATTCAGTGTCCGTCATTGGAAATTATACATGTATAACTCAATGTTTAATTTCTCATTGAACGAAACTTTGACGTCAAGTTAATAATACTATTATGTAATACATGTTACATGCCAATCAAGAAATTGTACATCAATAAGGAAACCGTAACCGTAGTTTCTCTCTTCAATCGTTGTATGGTTTGACAGTTTCGTTTCTCATAGTCTCCAGATGGAGTCGTGGATACCTGCAATTTCAAAATACAATTTAACAAAGTTATCATGGACTTTTAATAAGGGATCTAGGGTCTTTAAAGAGAAGAAAGTGCTTAAACTTTAGAGCCCCATGGTATCATTCCATAGCCGTTGGAAGGTGGCGGGGTCATTGCAAATTCCAGGTGGTATTCATGTTCATTGGAAATAATTTAAACGGTTGCCGAGATATTGTACGTTAAAGTACTAATCTGTAATTTAGATATTTTATGCAAATGAGTATTGGGCATGTCACCAAGTGAAATCAAGATCAGGGTCTTCATATTCATTGAACAAATCTAACTAAAACGCTTGTTTGCTGGTTGCTAGGGTAATCATATTTTGGAAACTATCTCTCTTTTGTGGTTCCCTTTAAGTGCTTGCCCCAAGTTTGGAATTTCTTTCTGTAGTGCAGGTAAGAACGAACGATCTCTAACGAATCTGGTGGCGATAGCCCACCATACAGCTATGAAGATCTCGGAAACTGAGTGAATCTATTTCATAGAGATTGAACAATATCGAGAAATGGGTCTTTGCAATACGGTGAATTCGTTAATATCTATTCATGGCAATTGTAATACATTGTTTCCTAGGTTTTTATATTTTGAAAGGTATAATTTCCCAGCGTAACCAAAATGTATCAAGCAACTGTTAACCGGTTATTCTTCGCCTTAGTACTATAGTATACCAATGTCATTCTAGTGTTGCACAAAGGCTTTGTTGGACAAAGTAATAAAAGATGATTAGAATCTCAATATATTCCACAGATAGCCACGCGAATGCTATTGAGATGCCACGAAGTACTGGTAATCTTATTTGTTTCATTCGATAAACAATAGATACGATCTTCCTGATTCTTACCCAACTTAATACATTAATGTCTTAACAACTCTCTGCCATTTTATAGTTCGCTGTAACGCCAATTGTATTAACGCCACCACTCATGACATCGGTTCCGCTTCGAGGGGCCGTTGAAGACACGGGCTTTTTCGTTAGCTGAACAGAATATACAAACCAATGTGGTCGAATATCTTGTGATGTCATCGTTGTGCAGATAGCGTGACTTTAGTTTGTTCCTTGAAACAGGGGAAATTCATGAGGGGGGAACCGGAGGATCATGCTTTACCAGGCATACATTTCGTTCTGCTTTGCGCCTCTCCATTTAGCGCTGTAAGGGTCTCACGGACTGTGCCGGAGTTGACCCGAGGTCATCTGTTGCCACAGTGAACGAACATGGCGACCGCCTAACTGGGCGAATTGATATCAGTCGCTACTCACCGATATATATTTCCGCAACATATAGTTCTAGGGTAATTTGTCAAAAAGCTGCTTTCAAACTGTGTGAAACTGGCGTCTTGAAATACAATGATTAACTGTTTAGTGTATTTCGAGATAAATATACATTTTGCGATCAGTAAAACAGTCAAATAGAACAGTTCTTGGTTTTTACAAGAATCCTGTAAAAAATGGCGAGACCCCTACAGGGGTAAATGCAGCGTAGCGCAAAGCACCCTGGGAGAGGATGCCGGAGGATATCATCCTCACTTATTTCCGGACAACAAGTGGATCAGTCCAAGTATACAGGCATAGAAACCGTGTGTCATAAAGCTATTAAATATTCCTGGGATGGGGCACTGAACGTGAAGTTTGATTGATGCAAGTAAGGTCCTATAGCGACATATACAATGTGGGGGCGTTGATAAGACATTAATTATTAAGACTGGATTCTTACGAAATTGCATGCGTCGTCTATTTCATATCGCTTTAGCTATGCTAAAAGGAATACATGTAGCTGATAGGAATCGACACGTTTGTGATACGAGTCATTACCGACCACATATCGCTGGATTAACGGTAACATTTAATGCGATTTTAGTAGTACCGACTTTGATAAACTGAATTTCGTAAATGCTTTCAAACCTTTGTCGCATATGTAATCCAATAATACAATGGTGAAAGCTGTTGAATACAGTTAATAACAACATATATACAGTATATATGATATTCCGCGACCAATGAGGACTCAGAATTTATTGCAAAACATCACAATCTGATAATGTCACACAACCTTGATAAGCCTTATGTTACGATTCAAATAGTTTGGCTTCAAGTCAATAAGTGCATAGTTTGATTTATGTACAACGATCAACTAACAAACTCAAACCTGGAAATCAGGTTATAGATCCGCAATATGTATTACATACCACCAAGGTTATGTCACTCTTTAAGGTTAAAAACAAATACATAATTCGTGGCGGTGTAAATTATATGTCGTGGTGCTAGTGGTATTCAGGCTGCTGACAATCAGCAATCTAACTAACAATCTTCAACAATACACCAAGAACGTCTCCATATTCACCATTCTTCGAAGTATTTTACGGAATTTCCAGATGTCCTATTTATCATTGATGGTGGTTATGCTCTAGTCCAATCACCGTATTACTGCGTCACCCCACCCAAAAGACATACTCCGGAAATGATTTCCGTTCACGCTGCATTCCGCCGAAAGTCATATTGACAAAATATGTTATGCCGTTTTGGGAATAGACCGCTGCATTGTGGGAATAAGTATAAATCCGCCATCTTCGGACTACACATGTGCACACTTTCATTCAGTTGACATGGCTGCACAATATCTGAGGGATAAAAAGAAGGATAAAACGTCTTCAGGTTTTACGGCTATTGTTAGTTGACATTTGCGTTACTTTAAATGTTTTTCCTAATAGAGCTGGTGACAGAAATTCCGTAAAGTTTCTTCAAATCACTATTAATCTATGAGACCATGTAAAATAAAGCACACCAAGGCACGCAATCATGGCTGTTATTCGGTCAGCCCACAGTCAGGTCATGGATTTAACTCATGATCTTGTCGGTGGAGTGAGTCTGTGAAACGGGAGGGGGAGATTTGGTTTAATGTCAAACTCAAGGTTATATCACTCGTATGGCGATAGCTAGTTTAAACTCTAGAATACCCAGAGAGAACCACCGCCCGTCGGCAAGTAACTGGCAATCTTTCAGACATGGTCTGTGAAACGGTGCATGCTTTGTGGGGCCCTACTCATTCCTCACACCATGTCACTAATTATATTCGAACCAGTGTATTCGCATAACTGGAGTTCAGACATATCTCCAAAAGACGTGCATGGGTTGTTCTTTGACGGCCTCCTCACTGACGGCAGAAGCAGTTTCCATTGTCCGTGTCAAATTGTTGAATTGCACAATAATGGGGCGTGTCCCTCCTGTGCTGTCTGGCCACTCACGTGACAATTTTTTGCACTTTGAGATATGGGTCTTGGTGGACCTTCTCTGATGTGTAACTCGTTTCGATCTGACGATGCAAAACGAACTCAATCCTGACCATAGGAGATCTACGTGGCGATATCACCACGCAAACATACACTACATATAAATACAATTCCACATTGTAAACGCTCATAATGAAAATTGATTAACACCCTGCATCTCGTTGATTGTGCTTGCAATTCATGAGTGCATATCCATAAAAAAGACGAATGATAACGCTGACCCATGCAACAAAAATACCTTGTATATGAACTGAGCGCAACAATGAAACCCAAATATCGTCAAAATATACATATAACAGGAACACACGGTATCAGTCTCGAGCGTCATATCATAGCGTATTTACAAGAGCTTTTACAAATATAAAACAAAACCGCACACCTTCCGCAAATCTGAGTTTGAATGTGTTTTCAGAGAATGTCAATACTTGTTATGGTCTAACTTTCTGTGCTCCTTTCTTGAAGTGTTGGTCAGTATCAGTCTAAACAGTTGGAAGTGGAAATCCCGATACACAGTAGTATCTCTCTCATCGAAACAGCTCACTGGATAGGAACGATTGCTTATGATGTTCGCAGTATCATTACAGAATGAACTTCATGATACATCACTCTCTGTAGTCACTTATATAATTAATTGTAGCAGCTTTGTAGAGATCGACCCAGAAGACTTGTTGTGCCATACACACATTCACAAATGGGATCTAAACAAACGTGTCTCAGAAAATGAGTGTTTTCAAAGATGACTGATAGGCTTGCTTTGAGTGGGGCATGATGTCTCCAAATTAGTGGCTATTGAAGATTGAGGTCATAATATGAACCTGGTGGTTGTGGTGCTTTTCTTCTAAGAAGCATTATGCATGTGAAAGATCAGTTCAGGTTGTTGCTTCTAAACCAACAATGGTCATTGTCTCGGTGCCATTTATGGCATCGTGCAATTCCGAAATGCAGAGATATTGCCAAAGGCACAAGAGGCAGCGCCCCTTCTAAATGAATGCCTGACAAAAACCAAATTACAGGAAACGACATACTAAAGATATCATATATGGGGGCTATACTAATACAAGGGTTTGTGTCGTAATAGGTAAGTTGGTAATCCAACAGTCTGAAGCGAAACTGCTACGAAGTAAAGGATTCAGCTAATGGGATATAAGCGCACCATTCCGCTTACATATCATATATAACACACATTATAGATAAATGGTACAATCCAGGTCTTCAGGGTTCTAGTTGTCTACAAATCACATATATCAGATAACAACTTTGGCACTGAAAGGCGAAGGCTTTTTGCATAGATGAAGTGGCATAGAGGCTCACATATATATATGTCACACACGTTTTCAACTTCACAACGTAAATCTTCACGAAGAAGTTTTCGCAGAAGATGATGGCATTCCTACTTATACAATGAATCACTCTTGTCACATTGGATAATTATGTTTTGCGATTTGAAATCTTCCACTTTGAGGGTTACCAGGACTGATTAGTCTCTCCGGCGACATGTAGCCCTTTCTAGGCACCAATCTCGATGGGTAGGGCTGTTGTACCCCAACTCCTTCGGGTAACTCTCCCGATTCGTAGTTCGCATAAGGGTCCACTGGCACTTGACCATTCCCTTGAATCGGCTTTTCAAGACGGGGAAGGGTTAAATATCGCATTCTACCTTCCTGTGAGGCCAGGAGCTTGGGATCGCCCAGAAGCTGAGTAGTGGGCAGAGGTTGAGAGAACTGGCCCTTGTCTATATTCGTAGCTAAATAATACTTTTGGAAGAATTCCGGCTCGGGCATATTAACCGTGGAAATGGGACTAGGTGGGACGGGACTATGAGATCGCTTGTCGGAGATGTAGCCCGGGTAATCCATGGGCTGGTGGTAACGTCTATAATGGCCCGGGTCCATAAATTCCACCATATCGGGCAAATTCAATGGGGGCTCCGTGAAAGAGCTCTCTGGACGTTTATGAATTGGACAATGTATTTCTGCTGTAGCGGTGCTCAGATCACTCGTACTGGCTGGATCAGGAGGCGTTCCCGTTGGTGTAGCGTGTCCGCATTTTAATAGCACTCCATTGGGGATATTCCTGGGTAATGTGCCGTGTTTGTTCAGTAAATTCTCCATTTCAACCGTGTTTTCCGGATGGCTGTGTTTCTGGCATTTCACAGCAGCCTTTTCACGGCCCCGTTCCTTCCGTTTCGCATGGCACGTGGCACAAATGGAAATCGTTACAACAGTAAAGAATACGCCACCGATCACTCCAAGAATAATAGCGTGTGTTGGTGTTCTGGATTGGTTTTCTTCTTCTGTCAAAATCAAAGAAATATCATTTTAAATTCATCTTTCTTTCAGGATTCATATGCCGAATTCATTTCCAAATCTAACGAAGGATATACTAAGTCAGTCAGTCAAATAATCAACTATTATGCTATTAATATCCGGCACCAAAAAAAAATTCCAAGATGGCCGCCAGTATGATACACCAACTCCAGCCGTTTTAGATATTTATTGGGACAACTGTTAAGATGACATAATATAAGTTTACCAGACCTCATCATACAGTTCAACAAAGAATTATTGAAACAAGTATTTATCCATCCTCCCTAAATTATACATAGCTATTAGAAAACCTTCGACTGGTTCAGCACTGAGATAGCAGAATCCTATATACCAAAGGTTTCATCGAAAATCTGGTATATTGCACTAAATGTACTTGTGGAATGAAAAATCCGACACTGGTCCCAATACCTGGGTCTGTCGCAAGAGGTAGTCTGGATAACGCATGCATATTCCTTGGATGGGTTACTCTGCACTTTACCTTCGCTCAAGGCACCACATTTCTCCTCGTCGGAATTGTCCTCACAATTGGGTCGTTCATTACACGCCAGTTCTTGGTCGATACACATATTAGAGCCACAGTCAAACTGTTCCTTCGTACATTTTCCTGCAAGTTTTAAAATAAAAGCAGAAGATAGCATCAAAATAAAAAACGAATGCCCTATACCAGAAGCAAAAGAACTAGAATTCTTTATCCTTACACTGGACTACCGTAGCTGATATGCATTGACCACCGATTGACTCCCTCTTTGTAGCATTTGAACACATGATATGACGTGGTTGCGCAGTAAGATTGGTATATGTTGTTTACACGCAGATTCAAAACAAAAATGGAGTGGTGCATCACGGGAGATGAGTTGCTGCTGGAATTAGACTAATTAAAAATTCTGTGTAGAGCTGGACACATTCTCTGCATTGCGGAATGTATCGTGTCCGAATAAACACTCACAGACCCGGAGAATACGTTCATAAAGTTAGACCGCGGTTCGCAGTTCGTTATTCGCGGGAACCAGTCATTCAGCGACTCCTAGCAGCGCCCCCTTGCGTCAGATTTGGGATATGAATATGCAAAGATACAGAGCATGACATTCTCTCTTGCTATACAGAGTTTGAAGTTCAAAGTACTCATAACAAAAAAAAATACAGATTTCCATATCTGAAGAAATAATTGCTAGTCCCGTCGAATAACGAACTGCAAACCACGGTCTAACTTTATGAACGTCCGGAGAATGAACGATCATGATCCAATGAAAGGCGACCTGAACTGTGATAACCAATCAGGCAGCTGGAAATATCAGCCAATAGAATTTGAATTCGAATTCAGTCCGTATCGGCAGCGAAACGAATGTTGGCCGATAACTGTTTACTGTGTGGATATATATACGGGGGATGTAACCAGTCTCATGATGGAATTTTAATACTCAGCCTAAGAAACATACAAAAGGCACACCAATGATCCCCCGCCAAGGCGTGTGGAGGGACTGTGCAAGGGTCTCGTGGTGTGGGCTGTTTGACGAGTGCCAGTGCCTTTCAGCTAGTAATCTAATGATACACACTTCTAGGTAATTTGCTTCTGCATATACTGAATCCAAATGTCAGCATTAATTACGTGTTATACGTCCATTCGTATAGATATTTGTGGGGAATAAACGCGCTGTTCTTGGTTCAAACAGTATTTTATTTCAACAATGAAATGAAATGGGCTGGGTAAACACGCTTAGTCTTTATCAGCAATGTTTCATCGTGGATTCACACGTCAGAAGTACAAACTCTAAGACACTTATGTTGCTTTAACATCAGCTCTTATTTTAACAACTCTATCTTGGGTTGAAATTAACTCAAGATTGTGTTGAGCTTAACAATTTCACACGACGACACGTTGTGTTATACCAACACAAGTTTGTCTTCAAACAAGTTGCATGCCAACGGACGACAGAGTTGTTATTATAAGACACAATTTTGTGTTGAGTGCAAGATACACCACAAGTTTGTTTTGAAAACAACACAAGTGTTCTTTGCTGCGGGTACACAAGTAATGGTGTTAATCACAGCGCGATTTTTAAAACAGTAGAGATGATAGCAAAACCGCAAGAGATAGCCAGCGAGCTTTCCACATGACTGGCTGCACGAATCTTCCACTCGCATAACAATCCTACAGACAAGATTCCCGTGGCTATGCTAATCCTGATTAAAGGTTTTCGAATTGTGAAAAAACATACCTGCAACAAAGGGTGTCAAAGTGGCTTTAAACTTCGGTATATATTTCACACTCCGCCCGTATATCCGAATGAACAGTCTGTTTGTTTCAGACTTGGTCTGTATCACCGTGGGTACACAATATCGCTTCAGCTTGTTTTTCATCAAAGTCGTTCCATCGTATATCTCCAGCGAGTTCTTGTCACAGGCGTCCAAAGATGTTACCCGGAAGTCTCTCGAGTCGAACAGTATCTACTCAGTGGAGAACATATGAAACAAGGTAAAGAGTATATTAATACCCTTAGCTTGATCAAGTTTACAGTTACATGACATTCTTTGAAGATAGTAAAGGAGTGGTTTTGAAAGATGAAATACGACCTTTCATAAACTGGCTGTTCAAAACTGTCCCATAGTGGTTACAGTAATAACCAGGCATACTGTCCTAGGGGAAGTGGTGATGGTAATAGCCAGACATGCTGTATCAGAGTGGTAATGGTAATAACCAGACATACTCTATCAGAGTGGTAATGGTAATAGCCAGACATGCTGTCGTAGAGTCGAGATAGCAAGACATACTGTCCTAGATGGGAGCTGGTAATAGCCAGACATGCTGTATCAGAGTGATAATGGTAATAGCCAGACATACTGTAGTAGAGTGGTAATGGTAATAGCCAGACATGCTGTATCAGAGTGGTAATGGTAATAGCCAGACATACTGTAGTAGAGTGGTAATGGTAATAGCCAGGCATACTGTCGTAGAGTGGAGGCGGTAAATAGCAGACATACTGTCGTAGAGTCGAGATGGTAATAGCAAGAGATGCTGTCCTGGATTGGTGCCGGTAATAGCCAGACATACTGTCTTAGATTGGTAATGGTAATAGCCAGACATACTGTCCTAGAATGGTGCTGATAATAGCCAGACATACTGTCGTAAAGTGGTGCTGGTAAAAGCCAGACATACTGCCCTAGATTGGTAATGGTAATAGCCAGACATACTGTCGTAGAGTGGTAATGGTAATAGCCAGACATACTGTATCAGAGTGGTAATGGTAATAGCCAGACATACTGTATCAGAGTGGTGATGGTAATAGCCAGACATGCTGTATCAGAGTGGTAATGGTAATAGCCAGACATACTGTCGTAGAGTGAAGGTGGTAAATAGCAGACATACTGTCGTAGAGTCGAGATGGTAATAGCAAGATATGCTGTCCTAGATTGGTACCGGTAATAGTCAGACATACTGTCTTAGATTGGTAATGGTAATAGCCAGACATACTGTCCTAGAATGGTGCTGGTAATAGCCAGATATACTCTCTTAGATTGGTAATGGTAATAGCCAGACATACTGTCCTAGAATGGTGATGGTAATAGCCAGACATACTGTCGTAGAGTGGTGCTGGTAAAAGCCAGACATACTACCCTAGATTGGTGATGGTAATAGCCAGACATACTGTCCTAGAATGGTGCTGGTAATAGCCAGACATACTGTCGTAGAGTGGTAATGGTAATAGCCAGACATACTGTCCTAGAATGGTGCTGGTAATAGCCAGACATACTGTCGTAGAGTGAATAGGCAGACATACTGTATCAGAGTGGTAATGGTAATGGCCAGACATACTCTATCAGAGTGGTAATGGTAATAGCCAGACATACTGTATCAGAATGGTAATGGTAATAACCAGACATACTGTATCAGAGTGGTAATGGTAATAACCAGACATACTGTATCAGAGTGGTAATGGTAATAGCCAGACATACTGTATCAGAGTGGTAATGGTAATAGCCAGACATACTGTATCAGAGTGGTAATGGTAATAGCCAGACATACTCTATCAGAGCGGTAATGGTAATAGCCAAACATACATGTACTCTATCAGAGTGGTAATGGTAATAGCCAGACATACTCTATCAGAGTGGTAATGGTAATAGCCAGACATACTGTATCAGAGTGGTAATGGTAATAGCCAGACATACTGTATCAGAATGGTAATGGTAATAACCAGACATACTGTATCAGAGTGGTAATGGTAATAACCAGACATACTGTATCAGAGTGGTAATGGTAATAGCCAGACATACTGTATCAGAGTGGTAATGGTAATAGCCAGACATACTGTATCAGAGTGGTAATGGTAATAGCCAGACATACTCTATCAGAGTGGTAATGGTAATAACCAGACATACTGTATCAGAGTGGTAATGGTAATAGCCAGACATACCTTCCTGTGAGGTGGAACTCGTAGCTCCCAGGTACATTCTACTGGACGGCCTTCTGTTTGAAGTTTAAATATACTAGGTATATCTTTAGTGGATATAAGGCCATCTGTCTCTGTCACAGATTTTTCAATTCTACAGACTGTGGATAAGAAAATATTACAGTTAGAATTCATAACACACAGACTACATGCAATACCTTCTCCCTAGAAGGCAAGGGTACTAGATACTAATAAGTACATCTATAGAGTTGTTAAAGTTCAACGACAGATAATTCAATATTCAAATTAGTCGCAAAACAAAACAGGATTCAGAAAAGTGATTGTCATGGTATCGGATACTTGGGCATATCTTGGGGTTTTAACACAGATAAAATATAAAAGGTGTGAAAGTACCTGAAAACTCCGTGGAATTATCATCTTTGTCATAGGCTGAAATAAAAGGAAAATAACAAGATGATATTAGAGAGATCATGTGTCAATCTGTAAGACTGATGGTGATTCTCAGTAGTTTTCATCAGATTCATTACAAGGTTTGCTATTCATAGTGTCAAGGAGAAACAAAATAGCAAAATACCTCATTTTTATGCCCGTCTGATATATCATTTGGTCAACAACGTGATACGAGTTTGCAAAAGTGATGTCCTCAATTACGTCGGAGAAAACAGACAGTTTGGTCATAACGAAATGATTTATTATCAAAACAGGGTGCGAGAATGTCAAATGTTTTCTCTGAAATATCGAACCATTACAGCGCATCGGTTTATACATTACAGTACGTGCGATAAAAATTATGAGGGGCGTAGAGATATTTTTCTTTCAAATAACCCCGTTGCCAGACACCGGATATCATTATTGGGTCGGCATATTGACACTTTGCTCAGTGTGCTCTCGTTATTACCTTTCTCTTAAGGTTTTCAATTGTGAAAGTTTCATATTCCTATCACTTTTCTTTTAATCGGAAACTTTTGGTTGCCATTAGGTCACTTCCTTTCTAGTCTGTATCGTTTCAGAGAGAAATGACACTGTATTTATAGCACTTATGCGAAGAATTATACAATAGGACAGTTCAAAGATGGAACCGCAAATAAGCAAAGGATATAGACCTTCGCTACTACCGTGCTCCAGTCCTGACATTTGTGCCATCATTTGTAGCTTTAATACTTTCGATCCAAATGAAAACAATGATGCCAGTCCAGCGAGTCAAATTCCCATTCTCTAACTGATTGACTTAGACGGGGAAGTGTTCCTGATGCGAGGATTAAAACCGACTCGGAGTAATTAATTCTTTGATTGGATGCAACTCGATTTCACTCTGCGTCACACTGGGTCAGCGTATAATTTCTTCAGCGCTGCGAGAAACAAGACATGGGCAAATTACTGCATCTGGTTTTTACAAGGCTCGAGAGATACTCTCCATTATACTTTCCAAGCATGGTCGTGAATCCGGCGTTAAACATCCGTTTGTTGATTGCAAGGGAATTCAAACTTTGATCTGAGGTAAATGCAAATGAAGATTGCGGTTGTGTAAGGCCATTTGAAGCCTTTCGCTTTATATTGTTCCTTTGGAGAATTTACAAAGACATATCGAATCTGCCGTTTTATTGATTCTTCCAGGCTATAAAAGTGCCTTGTTTGTTATACCCCGCCTACCCGAGTCGGGGACTACAGAATCGCAGTCTGTGTGAGGGTGTGTGTGATGCGTCTGTGGGTACGCCTGTGGGTCACAAATTCTTGTTAGCACTTAATCTACTCCAAATTTTCACTGATGATATGCTGAAAAGTTATACGATCACTTTCTAAATGACAAAATATAACTTCTCATCTATTCACCTATGAGAGCTATGTCAGTACGGTCATCAAATGGGGGGCTGTATGTTCTCTTTCAAGACTACCGGACTGCTACCTCCTATTTTTGTAAAAGATATGTTGGCCAAGTGGATTGGATCACCGACATACTTAGTGTTGGCGGTTGGGTGCTCTGTGGTTGTTGATTCTAATCCCGTATGGGACTCTACCAATTATCAGCCCTAGAATCTGTTCTATACTAAGATAGTGTAATCCCAAAATAACGAAAATACTATAAAGTTGTCGCTGCCAAAGCATTGAGACTGGTCGCATCACCAGATTTACAACACAATGGAAAATCAACTATAAGTGTTATTTGCTTAAGGGATTGCTTAAGTACCTGGGTCAACAATTTCTTCAGTACTATAGCGATTCTTTCATCAGGTTAGATTATTTTGGTGAATGCAGGTTTTCTTAGGTGCAATTTGAGCCGTCAAGGTCTGATTATGAGTGGCAAAATATTCGCCTGACTCTCCAAGCTGGAGATTCACACTTGTCCCACACAAACACTGCAAGAATCCTCACTATCAGTTACTGGGCCCTAATCTGTTAATCGATTTAATTTCATTTCTTGATTTCTCCAGTTTTCTAAGTAAAATCGTTTATTTTTTCGAAAAGTATTCAGTATGGGGTTTTCTAAATTTGTATTCTGAAATGGGCAAAGGAAGAAGCAGTGTTTCCATTTTTTAAATATTGTCATGGTTACTGCTGAGATATTTATGTTCATAGTATGATCATTGCATTTTATCCAATTTTATTAAATCGAAAACACACAAAATTTTGAAAAACTTAGGCACTCATATTATGTTCTACTCGGCAAAACTAAAAAAATACTGAAAATATTCGAACTTTTATGAAATGAACAGGCATTTAAATTAGAATAACTTCATACATATCAATCTCGCAAGCAATATATTCACATATTTGAAATTCCAGAGAAATAATCTTTCCAATAATATATACATGAATGTTGACCATGTTCGAAGTTCTCACAATAAGATGACATGTCAGTGGGTGTGTGACAATCCCCTCAGTGAGGTCACAAAACTCGTGGCTCTTGCTGTGTACACGCTTAAAACTAAAGTGTTGAAACGTACTCGTAAAGCATTGAAATAACCCTTTAAGTGTGTCCACAGGGACAACAATTAAAGAGCAGTCCCTGCATGTGGACACACTTAAAGGGTTATTTCAACACTTTACGAGTAAGGTCAACACTTTAGTTTTAAGCGTGTATGATAAATTCCATTCTCATGGCATCAGATTGTATATCCCCTATTGTTGTATATACTTATATATTCTGACGTTGGGAGAATGGATAAATTCACGATGACATTGTTTTAGCTATCTATGTAAGTTCGATATTTGTATGGTATTGCAATTACTCTCTAAAAATCATTCAAGAAAGAGTCGAAATTGATGCACTCAAACTTAAGTTTTACATCACTCAAGTTTGAGTAAATTTCACGCACTTTGCGCGAATTTCAATTCACTCAAGTGACTTATTAACCCAAATTTGAGCGCGAAAATTTTCCACTAAAATTTGGATGAATTTCATTCGAGCTTTTTAAGAGAGTGTGTTGAAGTATTATTAACACTGTACTATGCGGCTCACCTGAATAATTATCAACAATAATTATAAATAATCTGTACCAATTACTGTCGTTATCGGGTGCAAAATTATAAAGTTATGAATCCTATAGGAATTACTTACCTGGGTTTGTTTTATAATTGTAGACTGCCCTAAATCCCGAATATTGTAAAATATCATCACTCTTAAATCGTATCCACATAAAGCTGCCCGTCGATTCAATCCAAGGAGGGAATGTTCTACCACAATAACGTCCAATCAACGGCGAGTATCCATAGGGACCGTCTCGAACTTCCAAGAAATCATATCTACAATCATTGGCAGATTCCATCATGAAATGGTCCCTAAAGTCCAGCTCGATCAAGTATCCAACCGGAGCTGAAATCGAAAAATCAGCGAATTAAATGATTGATGGTCAAAAACATATATAATGCCCAAACTACTTCTTCACTCTTTGTGTGCGGAGATAACCAATGCAACCACTTCTGTCCATGCCATAATCCCGAACTAGTCCCTACTTCGGTTGACCAAAGATTGCATCATCGTTCTGTCAATTTCTTCCCAGATGTGACGTCACAAAGCTAAGATTAATTACGGTTTCAGCAGAGGTGAGAACACAAGTACAGGCCTCTGCTCGAGAGAAAGTTATGAAGTTTTATAGCTACAGCATGCAGTGCAGTACGGGATATCTTCAAGATTAAAGAACTTGATTGGTCAATTCAAATTTCCAGAAAGAAATCGGGAAGTTTCATTGGTCGAGGAGAAAATTCGAAGCTTTTCTGCTAAAGGGTAACTGCTTTGTTGCTTTGGGAAATATAATAGAACGTTAGAGATGAAATATATTTAATACACCAAACGTGATGTCTCATATTTCAAGCGACGAAAGTCGAGAAAGTGAAATCTTCACACGATCAGATGACACTTCTGATGGAAATTCGGAAATTGATTTCTCGCATAATGTATAAAAAATGTACTTGTACAATGAAATCCACGGCTATAGCAGATGACACGTAATCGATAGTAGCTGTTAGCGCGAGATTAATATCCGCTCGATGACAGTTTTTTGTATAATTTTGATTGAAGAGTGAAAAGATTACCATCTTTAATGTATCAGTGTAGGTCGGATCCATCAAAGTAGTATGATATCCTTGT
>JAVTVY010046741.1:0-22932 GCA_036873755.1 Hanleya hanleyi
GTGAATAATTGGCTGCACTCCTTGTTCCAACAGGTGGATATAAGTCTGAACGATAAACTCATCAGTACGTCCACCAATACGTACCCGTACCGAGCCTACATGGAGACGCTGTTGTCGTACGGTAAAGATGCCAAAAAAACACACTTACAAGCTGAGCTGTACTTCAGGGATACACCCGGAACCATGAACAGCGTGCTCGGTGCCAATACTGGGTTCAGAGAGCGCAAAAACATGGCAGCCGAAAGCAAGTCCATCGATATGATGGGACGACTGCACGCCGATCTGTTCATGCAAGACCGCTACATGATGAACGGTGTAGCCATCAAGATCAAGTTGATCCGGTCCATACCCGCGTTCGCCTTAATGGGCAGTGGAACCGGGGGTGCCCAATACAAGATCATCATTGAAGATGCAGCCCTGTTTGTGCGTACAGTAGATTTGCAACAGGGCGTATTGCTGAGTCACATGCAAGCCTTAGCGAAAAAACCAGCCCAGTACCCCATCCGACGCGTACAGACCAAGGTGTTCTCTGTGCCAGCAGGTACGATGATGGCCAACAGAGAAAATTTATTTCTAGGGGATCTGCCTAAACGTCTTACCCTAGCGTGTGTGAGCAACACCGCATTCAATGGAGTGTTGACTGAGAATCCGTTCTACTTTGAGCATTTCAACATCAACTTTGTGGCACTGCACGTGGCCGGTCATCAAATTCCAGCCCGTCCATTACAACCGGACTTTACTAACGAAAACTATGTGCGGACCTACCTGAACCTGTTTACAGCCACAGGACAAAACAACCAGGACGAAGGCAATACCATCAGTCGAGAAGACTTTAGGAAGGGGTACACGTTGTTCGCCTTCGACCTCACCCCCACCTTGGAACACGATCATCAACTGGCTTTGCTCAAGAAAGGAAACCTACGGTTGGAACTGCGTTTCGCCACCGCTCTAGTCAACACCATTAACGTGATTTGCTACGCCGAGTTTGATAACGTCATCAGCGTGGATCACCAAAGAAACGTGCTGTGTGACTTCGCCACCTAAGATGGATACAGAGCAGCTGATGAGCATACTCCAGCGAGATGCGAAGATCCCCTTTCGAGGTGTATTTCCACGCAATGTGTTTCCCACCCACTCCACCACCCCAGCAGCCTACATCCTGAATACAGACACGAGGAGTCGACCCGGTGAACATTGGATAGATGTGAACGTGGACACCCTAGGCCAAGGCGAATACTTTGATTCCTACGGACTTGCACCCCTCCATGCCGATTTGGTGAAATTCATGGACGTCTCTACGACAGAGTGGCGTTGGAATACGCAAAGATTACAAGGCCCCTTGAGTAGTGTGTGCGGACAGTACTGTGTGTTTTATCTCACTCACCGGAGTAGAGGACATTCTATGTCCACCATTGTACATATGTTTGATGATTATTGTCAAGCCGAAGACCGTGATGTCCTCGTCTATGACTGGACGGCCTCTCGTTTTAATGTGCATGCGCCATTTCTCTGGTTAACTTAAAAATGTACTGCGCGCGCGCGCAGACCACTTGTTTATTGTTATATTGTTATGACGTTGTTGTTCTGACGTTCATTGTTGAATAAATTGATGAAAAAACACAAAAAAATGATTTGACTTTCTCTTTTTTTATTTAAGTCAACAAGAATGAGGTACTATACAAATAGAATACAGGGTACAAATAGTAGGGGTATGTATACATAGAATAGTAGTGGTTAAAGTACAAAAAAAAGTTCTGTCAGGAGTAGGATTCGAACCCACGTACGGCAATCGCCGACCAGCACTTAATACCGGCGCCTTAGACCACTCGGCCATCCTGACTTTACAGTTTTATAACTCGTGTATCAACAGTTATAGTTCCACATTTGTTTTTTACAAGTTCAAGTAAGTAGTGCTCACACCGTCGGCCAATACTTTTCGTTTGGGATAAAAGAAAGTAAAGGCGTCTCTTTGCTGGATATAGGTGCGCATCTGGTGGTCGACGACCCGGAATCCTCTGTTAGTGCCACTCGCACTGGCCTGGCTTTCCAACACCCCCAGGTAGAGAGCTTTGTCGATGGCAGGGTCACGTCGGTTGACGCCTTTACAACTAAACTTATTTTCCGCTCCTCCATCTCCTCCGTAACAGTAGTAGGTCTTAGAGGAGAGAGCAATCATAGCATCCCCGCTCCACTCTAGTTTAAACAGGCCGGGTGTCCGCTTGTCGTAGGTGTAGTGATCGCGTCGGGGTAGCCACAATTCGCGGTCCGCTTCATACTGATCCCGTAACTCGGGTTTCACCAGGGACTCCCAATCGGCGTTGGAGACGGCCATGTAGGCCGAATCTGTGTCCATCTCCATCAACTGCCAGTCTGAGGGGTTAAAATAGACACCCATGAAGTCATAGAGAAACTGCAGCATCCTCAGCTTGGCCACCTGATAGACCATACATCCAATCTGCAGGGGTAAGTTGTACCGGATAGTCTTCTTGGCTGAAGTGACTTCATAGGTGTCGTCATCGATGACCTCCACGGATCGAACAGAGGAGAATTGACTTTTTTGCGGGCTTGGGGAGTACTACAAATGTTCACGTTGACGTGCTTATCCTGGTTCGTAACTGTTTTTCCATAATAACCATTGCCCGTCAATTTCCAACATTCAGCCATGATGGCCTGACTCGGGTCTTGATCACCTTGACGACGGGCCGACGTCACGAGGTCGGCATTCTCCGCAAAACAAGCCTCGGGTACGTACTGTATCACTTGATATATTTGAGTAATTTCCAAACCGTGGTTCATGTACCACTGCAGTAAGGGCGTGCCCAGCAAGATTTTCTCGGCCCACATACTCCCAATTAACATACGGCGTGGTTGAGGCAAACACTCGTGTTGCTCTGCGTAGGTCCTCATGGTGTCCCCAATATCCGCCCGACCCACCAGCGTGTTCTTAAAGATGGGCGGACACTGGGCGAAGAGGGGCTTGAGAGTGTCAGGAACATGCAAATCACATTCTACAAAGCCGTAGAGGTCTCCCGAACGAATGGCGTCCAACATCTGTGGCAGACTGAGCAATCGCCGACGACTCAAGGGGTACTCACGTTCTTTTAGGAACCGTCGTAAATGGGGCAGGGCCTGGCACATCGTGTGAAATTCACACTCCCACATTTCAATGAGATGGAATCCTCGCTCTTTCACGTAATCCCCGTTGTCCACCACTTCGTCGCGTAATTCTTCCGGTGTTTTCCCACGTCGCTCATTGAAGCGGCCAGCGCTGAAATGGCATTCGTGGCCGTGCCAGTAACACCCGTAAAACTGGAAAACGGTCGGTGTTCCTTGTACAAGGGCAAACCCATCGACGGGGAGTCGGCGATCTCCAATACGCTTCTCTGTGGCGTTGGTCTGGTGTCGTATATAAATTCCCCGTCGATAGGCTTCCCAGTCTAACCACTGGTCGGCGAGATGTTTGTAAGGTGACCGTTGAGGTGTGAAATGCCGACCTTCCGCCAACCAACGCGTATAATGCCCGCTGGGCATGGGTTGGGCGAGTGACCACAGGTAGAGGGCATTAGCGTCAAAGCCAATGATTTTGGCACAGGGTTTGCCACTGGGCAGTGTAGTCACATCCTTCTCATGGTAGCGGTGGAAAATAAGGCTAGGTCCACCCACAATGTTCTGCTTTAGACAATCATGCATATCCGTGTCCTTTTGTTGAATGAGCGAAAAGTAGGTAGAACAGTCTTGAAAGAGATGGCGAAGCGCCAGACCCGGTAAACTAAGGCACTCCTTGAAGATGTCGACGTGCATTTGGCGACGAAAAAGTTGCACCATTTTCTCGGCCGCTTCCAGGAAAGGAACCACATCTAGGTTATTATACCATATCAGGAAATCTCGCAAGGTCTGCATATGTTCATCGTTCCATACCTGCTGTAGTTCGATGTAGGTATCCTCCGGCAGAGCTTCCCCTTTCAGGTCATTGTAAAACGCTTCCCGGGGTGGCAACTGGGTGTCTTCTAAGCGGTCCAGGCTCGTCATATAGGTGTACGGAAAGTAACCTTTCGTCTGGGTACAGTCGTATGCTTTCACCCACTGATCATAACTGTGATTGGGTGCCAGGTAATTCCGCACATCGAGGAAATGCAGTGACGTGGTAGTGAGGGCCATATGGTTGTTGATCTTCTTGATCACGGACTTGACGGTATCGGATTTTGCCAAGTAAGGGTAGAGAAATTCCTTCACCATGTTCAGATCGTAACGGCCCGAATTGAAGCCCAGCACGGGTAACTGACCTAGGTATTGTAGGAAGCGCACTTTCAATTTCTCCGCATACGGTTTCGGTAAAGGCACATCCTGCGACTGCAGAGGCTGCGACTGCAGGGACTCGGGCTCCGACTCGGACTCGGACTCTTCATCGTCGCTGAACGCTACACCGGGTATAGGAATGCGGTCGTCCAGTTGGTCCAGTACGTCCTGAAACTTGGCCACCAACAATTCTGTACTAGCCGCACTGACTTGCTCTAAATACTCCATCATGCGGGTGATCAACTCATGGGAGTCCCCCGTGGACACGAAACACACCGGTGCAGCGTCATAGCCAGGTACGTTGCTGGAAATACTGACACTCAGAGGAATATGGCGCTGCGTCCACTGCGTTTTCGCTGAAAACATGTCCATGGGCTCCAACAGGGCCTCAAAATCGTAGCACGCCCGGAAGGGAAAATAATGGTCCGCCTCCGGTATCATCACACCCTCATCGGCCAGTTCCTGGAAAATAGTAGGCGTATTATGATACACTCCACCCGGATATACTCGCTTGACACTGTTGTCACAGATTTTCTCGTGGCGATGTAAGTGGTAGGAACGGTAAAACACCCGATGGCATTGGGCACAACTGAAAGACTGAGCGTACTGGCTCATATTGTAGATGAGCGAAAAATGACTCACGCCATTGTCGTCGAACACATTGACTTTCATAGTATCAGCGTACCGTTCTGTTGAACGCCGAACCAATTCAGCCACAAATGTATCGTCCTCGCATCGTAATCGGTATACAAAGATATTGATGTTGAACAGTGTTTCCACGTCATCCAAATTCTTGAACGGCACTCCACGGAAGTGCCGCTTATCCAAGTCTTGCTGCTGTAAATACTGTTCCCAATAGTCATTGGCCACTCTGTCACAAGACATGGGGTCACACTCATCCACATGCACGCCCAAACACCGAAACAGACATTTCCGGTCTTTGTAGGGTCCATTTTTCCCTCCCGTTAACGCATACAGGCCGTATCGACGAAGCAGCCAAGGTGGAAGAATGACAGGAGCACCGATAGGGAGATTTCTGATTTTGGTAACGAAAAATGTGACGTTCGTTACCATTTCCACCAACCATTGGGTATTGGGGCGTTGCAACCGAGCCCATTCCAATGGATCCAACGTAGTCAATTGATCGATGAGTGGCTGCAGAGAAATGGCATCCGTCACCGTGAACGGCTCATCTAACACATACGTATTATTGCTGGGATAATAATACCGCAGCTGGTCCGTCTCTTTATGGCGAAGAATGTATCCAAAAGTGATATTCAACTTGAAGGCAGTGACCTGATCTGCGAAAATGTTCTCGGCATACGTAGACAAATACGTTAGGTCCTCCAGTCGAAAATTGTACAAGTCCAAAAGACGTCGATCACGGTGGAAACAATGGCGTATGGTGGACCAGTGTCGTTGATAAATGGCCCTGACACGCTCATCTTCAGGCAAGACTTCAACCGGAGGTGCTGCTGGGTCAAAGGGAAAATCTTCTCCACGTCTCATGCTTTTCGTCTCATACAAGCAGATAGGCAAGCAGGCAGGCAGACAGGCAGGAAGCAGGCAGGTAAGTCACAATGCTACGCAAAAGTAGTCCAATGAATACACCCCTTTCCCTAAAAATGGACTCCTTTTATATCCAATTGACCTCATTTGCATATTTTCAAAAGGGTGGACAACAAACAGGCCGCCATTTTGAAACACACCACCCACAACACACACAAACAAGCCGCCATTTTGAAACACACCACCCATAACACACACAAACAAGCCGCCATTTTGAAAAAACCCAAAGACCTCATTTGCATATTTTCAGTAACAACAGGCCGCCATTTTGAAACACACCACCCACAACACACACAAACAAGCCACCATTTTGAAAATATGCAAATGAGGGCCGGGAATGGGGCAGGTGAAATTGTCCACCATTTTGAAACACACCACCCATAACACACAACTACAAGCCGCCATTTTGAAACACACCACCCATAACACACACAAACAAGCCGCCATTTTGAAACACACCACCCATAACACACACAATTTTGAACCCACCCCCACTCACATATCACTCATAGGCCACGCCCCCTCATCACGCATAAATCACACACCACGTGACATCAATACTCGCTCCTGATTGGCTGAGACGTGACGTCACAAAGGTCATATGCAAATTTCTGAGGTCAATAAGATGTTCCTTGCCCACTCTATACTACTTATACCGCATTCGCAAGATGGTGTGATTTGCAACTCATGCCGACAGAGATTTTATAAATGGAAGAGAACTGGATGTCCGATTGATACTACGACACACCAAGCCCTATTAGCTGAAGGTACGTCAGGCGGTGCCAAGTCTCTAAAGTAATAACTTTGCCAATAGTATCTTGCGCCAAAAGTCACCGACGGTGTACTCTTTGCAAGTGCAGTAGGGGTAGATTTGTGGTGATACCAGACTCGGCTCGATTGTATTCATTTTTTGCGGCAAGGTGTGCTGGTTCCCGACGGCTGTAGATGTTGCTTCAAACATCTCGATGGAAAACAAGATGGGAGAATCGGCGGATGTAATGACACTGCGTCGACATTCTACAGACATGGATGCTGATGAAATCTCGACATTACTGGACAGGATGAGGAATCAAGTTGGTAGAAGTAGGAAGCGGAAGATCGACTTCGAAGATGTCGCATTATTGTCGGATGATATTATGTTTTCATTGATTGATATTCGTGGTACACGTCGTGATATAATATATACATAGCTGGTGCAAATATTAACACTATCAACATGTAACGATCTGCCATCGACGAATCAACATTTTTTAGATTAATTAAGTTTCAATTTTTCTCTCCAGATTAATGTGAAACGCTGACCGAGAACAGTGCGGCCTTACTCATGCGGCAGCACTTGTAAGATATTTGGCAGTCCACCCAATCTCACTGAAGTCACGTGATTTGTAATGGTCGGACTGGTAAAAGTTGAAAAGGGGGCCAAAAGGCCGCAATAGCGTGCGATGTCCTTTGATGGACTATTCGAAAGAAATGAACATTTACAGTTTTAAAATCAATACAAACACCACTTACCATATTTGGAAATCACACAAACACCAAACAAAATCTTCGCTTCTTTGGCTAAATGACATCACGTGCGTTTACATTTTCAACAATTTATCATATTCATCAGGTCAAGGGGTATTTGGCTTTTATGTCACACTCAAGGTTGTTTCATTCATATGGTGATGGTCAGTTTGGTTGGTGGAGGAAGCCGGAGTACACGGAGAGAACCACCGACCGTCGGCAAGTAACTGACAAACTTCCACACATAGACCAGCTGGGTTCGAACCCGTGCCGGTTCAGCGGTGTGAGACTAGGTCACCAAGCGCCTTAGACCCCTCGACCACCGAGGACCCCTAAGTGGTTTCCCATGGACAACCACTTTTGACAGTCTGGATGTGCCAAATATAAACCACTTGTCCCAAAGTTAGGTCAAGGTAAATGATGAAACGTACTAGTGTAGTATTTTACTTGAAGTGTGAAGATGACCATATACAATTATGTGTAAACCTGGACCAAATATATGTCTATAGCCAAAATGGATTGCATGCGAAGCCAACTTCGAGCCCAATATACAGTGAAACCTGCAGAAACCGACCATGCTTATGCCCAGTTCATAGTGTCGGTTTTGACTGGGTTCTGGTTTATCAAGGTTCAAAATGCTTCAAATTAAAGTTCTGGGACCATGTATAATGCCCTTATGCAGAGGTTGGTCGCTTTACCCAGGTGTCGGTATTCATAGGTATTTACGTTGTTGATATGAAATCAAATCCATATATCCCCCCGCCCCCACCACGTAGCTGAATATTGCCCATACTCTCAAATTGTAGGAGTTTGAAAGCTATAGCAGACCTTTACAGATCAAGTTATGTACACCAGGGGAACACGTCAGAATCACCAACTACTTTCTGGACTCCGGATATAGCAAACAGTATGGCAAGCCATCAATGTCAAAACTTATGTTTTTCCACACTTGGTAATTCTATTTTCTACGCGCGGTAATTCTATTTTCCATGTGCGGTAAGTCTATTTTCCACACGTGGAAAATACAGCCAATGGTTTGACTGGTAATTACAACGTGTCGCTATTTCGACCAATTGTTCAACCTAGAAATATGACACGTGGAATATCAACCAATGATAGAACTGGGAATACCGCATGTGGAAATTATTTAATACACAAGGTATTTATCATCCAATCATTTAATTCTAAAATACGACGTGTGGTAAATAATTTCCACACGTGGTACATGTATTCCCATTTCTATCCACGCGTCGAAATTTTATTTTAGCCAGCCAAAAAATGAGAGGATCACAAAGGAAGGTCCCTGCAAAATGGCTGAAATTGACAGTTTGCGATGACTTTGAGGCTTACCAAACACGCTTTGTAATATTTGACGATGTGCACGGTATTGTGCATGTATACATGTGTAACTATAACCACCGAGTCATGGTGCTCCTTGACAACATGCATTAGGTGAATTTACTTTCTGTAACGATTGTATTAATTGGCAGAATTCAAAAATAGAATTACCACGCCTGGAAAATAGAATTACCACGCGTGGAATAGAGAATTACCATGTATGAGAAAACCAGTGAAATACCACGTGTGGAAATTATTGACCACGCGTCGTCTTTTAGAGTTTAATGATTGGATGATAAATACCACGCGTGGCAACTAATTTCCACACGTGGTATTTCCAGTTCTATCATAGGTGGATATTTTCCAAACGTGGTAAATAATTTCCACTTGTGGTATTTCCTGATTGAATAATTGGTCGAATTATCCACAGGTGGTAATTACCAGTCAAACCATTGGCTGTATTTTTCCACGTGTGGAAAATAGAATTACCACGTGTGGAAAACCCGAAGTTATGACACGGATGGTTTTCCAAAAAACAGCGGCATCAATAGTGCTATAGACCTGATATGTATGCTTGTTTACTCCGATTTCTGAATGCGCATAAGAATCAGTTCTGTATGCTCTTGTGCTGTGCTATTCAAATCTTTGACGTTGAGCTCCATGCGACCTCGTAAGACTGAACTAGATTTAAACAGGAAGTATGAGATTAGTGAAGCATGAACATGGGAGAGTGTTATAAATGGTGATATTCTGCTGGTGGACGTTTCGTCCCCGCGGTTTGCCCTCTGTATAAATCATTGTGATTTTAATGTTGTGACTAACAAACTGATAAACATGGTAGAGAATGAAGCGCCTTGTCGGTGCCAGGCCGCATAGGTATTTGTTCTGAATACGAACTTGCATTCAATAAATAACCCTCGTTTGGGCCATTTTTGATTTTCTAGTGGCCACAAGTTTCATGATTTTCCAACAGACGACTTGATAGGGCTATTACCGCATCGCTCTGAAATGTTTGTATCTAATACCACTCAGGTGAGTGAATGAGTGTAGGATTTGACATCTGTTACCACTCAAGCAGGTACTAGGGCCGTGTGGTCATGTCATTTAAAATGTCCACATGAACTTCTACAATAAAAGCGTGGCTGGGATACAAATCATCACAGGGATCACTTTGTTTCTATGATGTTTTTAGAAATTTGGCTTGGTTAGTTACTCATACGAGTTCTGGATATAAATAGAATCATTGGGCGCACTAAGCTAGTTGATTAGGCCAATCCGCTACGAGGTATGAGATGTGACAGGTTCGAATTCATCGCGGGCCAAACTGCTTTGATCTCGAGGTGAAATCGACATCGGAAGTCGAAGCAAAAACCACAGGCTTGGGATACCGACATGCTAACTCAAAACAAGCGCGGGGGATGAAATGTACGAGATTATATATTGGAGGCAACGACTCAAGAACTCATTCGAATCACCAAAGGTGTCCAGGTAAACTCTCTGCGAGGATTTAGGATTCACCTGGACTTCACTATCAATAAAAGTGTGCATATCCTGAACACTGAACTATAGTTTGTAACACCTTTCAAACATGTAAAAGTGTTCAAATACGAAAACTAGAATGAAAAGAGATTTACTTAAAATGTGTCACTGAAGTGTTATCAAGCTCTGTAGACACAGTTAATGTCCAAACGCCCGTTAATGTCCAAATTGGACATTAACACGCAGCGAGTGCGTGTTAATGTCCTAAGTTTGGACATTAACCGCCTCTTATTGTCCTAGGGCAAATTTGGACATAAGCGGTCGACCTGCAACTGATTTTTTTTTCAATATGTACAAGTTGCGTCTTAATGTCCTAACAGTCCATAGTCCGTAGTTCGTTTTTTTACTAATTCAATATCTTGTGGTCATATCGATTCCTCGCAGTGTAAGATGGATATATGAACATGGGCTGTAGTCTCACAAAGCGATTTCGCCCTGTCTTGGTGTTTTTTAAATGTTTTCTTGTGTTCATTAACAGTCCATACTCCGTAGTCCGTAGTTCGTTTTTTCACTAATTCAATATCTGTGGTCATATCGATTCCTCGTAGTGCAAGATGGATGTATTAACACAGGTTGTAGTCTCGCAAAGCGATTTCGCTGTGTCTTGGTGTTTTTTCAATGCTTTCTTGTGCTCATTAAAAGTTCATAGTCCGTAGTTCGTTTTTTCACTAATTCAATATCTTGTGGTCATATCGATTCTGCATACGTACTTTCAGTTTCTCCAAAACGACGCGCGATCAACACATTTCTTGTAGGCGCGCGCTAAATGGTCTCAATGAAATTTTGGAACAGAGGCGGACCGTTTTAGGACAATAACAGTCGAAGTGATACATATCGACCGTTAATGTCCAAAGTTTGGACGATAACATTCATGCTGGCGTCTTATTGTCCTACGTGGGACATTACCACGCACTCGTTGCGTGTTAATGTCCAATTTGGACATTAACGGGCGTTTGGACATTAACAGTGTCTACAAGCTCATCAATTAGATCGTCCTCAATAAACAAAGTGAAATAGGTTGTCCACAATATCGCCCAGTGCTGAATATTGGATGTATGAAATATTAGTGTTCATTCTGAAGTGTGTACTTTTGAACACTTTTACGCATAATTGAACACTTTTACATGTTCATGCGGACGCTAGTGTTCCAAACGTGTTACAGAATATGTGTTCATTTGTGAACATTGGTATTCAAACACGATGATCATTTTTAAACACGCGTGTTCATATATGTTCTCTAGTGTTCGGATATGAACGTGAGTGTTCATTTTTTAACACGATATTGTGTTCTGATTTTGACGTCAATATGAGCGTTAGTGTTCAGTGCCGTTCAACCCCATATTTCAATTGTTGAGATACTTAGCGTTGTGGAATTTTTGGTACCTTTTTATTTTCATTATTGTTCAAAATGGACCAGTTGATTAATTCCACAACATTATTTCAACTTATCCCAGCAGCCGCTAAAATTAGTCAGAGATGAACGCTTTTACGCGTTCAATAAGTGTTACAAATTTTTGGTAACAGTGTTGTGAAGATGTCGTCAAACTACCTACACATGATTTTCTGCACACGAAATACGGACGAACAACTCTTGCACACGAAATGCGAGATGCGGCGTTTTCACGCGGGGGATTTTCGGTGACACTAATTATGTAGGTTTCATGTGCTGGCCTTTGAATTTCAGCATCATCTCTTGTGATACATCACTTTATTTTTGTTTTGAATCTGCGCCAACACGACACATGCCAACGTTACTGTGCCACTACGTCACGTCATGCGTTACAAGCAGGGAGGCCATGGCAAGTGTATTCTAGCTAGTTTAAGGTTACACACTGCTAGTCGATTTGTTTCTACTTTTAGTGAATGAGAAAGAATGAGCCTTGAAATGCTTATGATTTCATTAAGGGTGAGTCAGTGAGTGAATATGATTTAACCCCGCTTTCAACACTATTTCAGTCATATCCCGAAGTTTGGTTCCTATCCGTTTTCACATCCGGAAATCACTCGGGTAGGGTGCTATTCCTTTTAACACCCGGGACCCCACATGTGCGGCCCTATTCTTTTTCACACCCCACGGGTGCCCCAGTTAGTTGATTTGATCAATTAATGCGTAGGCGTATTGCATCATATACAGGTCCGCCGAAAGTGGTGCACCTTTTCTACCCATCTTGGTACTTTTCCACTGTTGGAATTTTACGTGACTATTATTAATGATAAATTCCAGCAGAACTGTAAATAGAACTGGCTTTTTGACATTAACATACCGGCGACCAGTTTTATTGAACACTGACATTATCGATGAACAAGTCTTCAAGATGATCCAGATACGAATTAGGGTCGAGAAATGCCCAAAGGATACGTGTTTATACGGTATCTGTCCAATGCCAAATAGGTCCTCGAAAATACTTTCCGAGTTTTTAAGGATTCACATGCAGTCGACATCGGATTTTTTGTTGAATGGCAGCACAAGGTCTCTCCCAAAATGAGTTAACTTCTTTTAGTACTCTTGAAGACATAGTGCACTCTTAAAACACAAGTGTTATATACAACATTTGTAAATGTTTACACTACACTTATAAAAGTGTTATCAAAGTGTCAAGTTCAATATTTTTATCAAAGTGTTAAGTTCAACATTATAAATGTTGTATATAACATTAATAATGTTGAACTTAACACTTTGATAACACGTTGATAAGTGTGGAGGAGAGAAAACATTTACAAATGTTGCATATAAACACTTGTGTTTTAAGAGTGTGGTCAGTAGTATTTCTGCAATCAGCTATAAATCTAGCTTTGTTGTGAGTTTTGGGCATTTTAAATACATTTTCTCCCCAGTCTTCCATTCGTACATGTACTCATATCAGTCCTGCATGTTTCCAATCATAGTTGAAAAATTACGCTGATACGTTGGTCAACAGTTGCATGCTGATTTAGTTAGATTGAATGTTGTGAAACTGGGCCCATTGTCTCTGCCAATTGCGTTCAAAATAGCACCCATATTAGAAAATTTATTATGTATATGAAATTTTTTTGTCTAGTCATTCTTGTAACAGTAAGCGTCAACAGTTCTGACAATCAATATTCAGCCGTAGTCCATGAGAGAATTTCCGTGTAAATAATCTAAATTACAACACATATAGGGGAAGTGGGAAGAGGTGCCGACATACTGACAGAGTCACATGACTTCACAGTATAGTATTTCGGTTAACCTCTTCTAAAGTACATACCAAGAATCAAACGATTCTTGATATGTGTTGTATCTCAGTTACGCTTTTATTGTACCTGTTCATGTGGCAACTTGGATGATATGACCACACGGCCCCTAGCACCGGCATAAGCGGTATTAGATACAAATCTAGACTGCTATGATGGAAATGCTCTGTAGACACTGTTAATGTCCAAACGCCCGTTAATGTCCAAATTGGACATTAACACGCAACGAGTGCGTGTTAATGTCCCACGTAGGACAATAAGACGCCAGCATGAATGTTATCGTCCAAACTTTGGACATTAGCGGTCGATATGTATCACTTCGACTGTTATTGTCCTAAAACAGTCCCGCCTCTGTTCCAAAATTTCATTGAGACCATTTAGCGCGAGCCTACAAGAAATGTGTTGATCGCGCGTCGTTTTGAAGAAACTGAAAGTACGTATGCAGCATTGCACTACGAGGAATCGATATGACCACAGATATTGAATTAGTGAAAAAACGAACTACGGACTACGGAGTATGGACTGTTAATGAACACAAGTAAACATTTAAAAAACACCAAGACAGGGCAAAATCGCTTTGTGAGACTACAGCCCATGTTCATATATCCATCTTACACTGCGAGGAATCGATATGACGACAAGATATTGAATTAGTAAAAAAACGAACTACGGACTATGGACTGTTAGGACATTAAGACGCAACTTGTACATATTGAAAAAAAATCAGTTGCAGGTCGACCGCTAATGTCCAAATTTGCCCTAGGACAATAAGAGACGGGTAATGTCCAAACTTAGGACATTAACACGCACTCGCTGTGCGTTAATGTCCAATTTGGACATTAACGGGCGTTTGGACATTAACAGTGTCTACAATGCTCTGACAACTCGTATATATATACAACTCGTAACTCGTATATATAAAACCGATCCATTCAAAGCCCATTCCTTCTCATTCACCAAACGCTATATAGAAGATCTTCTCGCTGTGGATAATCGCTATATAAATGACGCAGTGAAGGATATATATCCACCTTCACTGGATTTGAAGGAAACTACAGATAGCCCTACAGGCACATCATATTTAGATCTCTATCTCTATAAAAATGAAGCGGGCCTTCTCTCTCGTCCACTTTATGACAAAAGAGATGAATACAATTTCGACATCGTATACTATCCTTTTCTGGATAGTAATATTCCAGTGTGACCTGCATATGGCGTATACATATCTCGCCTAGTAGCATTTGCTAGATCCTCTGTTAAATGTGACGATTTTAATCAATGTCACAAAACAGTGTTGCAGAAACTTATAAAACAGGGCTATTCCAACAAGCGCCTCCACTCAAAGTTTTTCAAATTTGGCGATACATATCGCATGCTGATAGCAAAATACGAGCGTAGCGTACAATATCTATGGCGTTATGTTTCGTAACTTGTGTCTAATTCCGCTTAACGCGGGGCTAGGGGCCGTATGAACCCATGTACTTCAAGATCCTCATGGTGTTCATATATCATTCTCTAGATGACGACTTTACAACGATTATTATGGATTAAGAATACTTATCAGCGACACGGATTTTATATTTTTGGAACATCATGTTGTCTTTTCGGCATCACTGAAAACTGTTGACGGCTTCTCTCTTGCAGGAAACTAGCCTATGTTTATATATTATACTATGATTGTCTTTTTGAATTTTGTTCTAATACTGTTATCTGGAATATGGAATAGGTCTTTGGATTATGGACGCGGATATTCTTTAATGGACGACGGCAGAATTATGAATGACGGACTAGACGCTTGTAATCCCACCTCTTCTTAGAAATGAACAGGGTATCACAGTTTGTTTTTCTCTGACATGCAGTGATTATAACATTTGCTCACCTCCATGTGTAAGTTCCTTTCCTTGTAGGAGAGAATAACTGGTATTCACATGAGGTCCACAAGCCAATCTAATCCATTATCCTGTTACCAATTCACACAATGAGTGGGGTCCCGTGTTTGCAGTTTCCTGTAGATCATTGAAATATAAACACAGCTATTTATATTACATAAAACTCAATCAGTGCAGTATGCATTCTGTAGCAAATTATTGTTACTGCATGGCATAGACTAAACAAGTCAGCACATAGTGTACATTTACCAACCTTGATTGAAAGACCACTTGTTTTCCAAGTAAACATTATTCTATCTTCATTGAAGACTTTAAATATCTTTAAACCTAAAACCTGTAAAATAAATATGGCAATAAATATAATGTGTATATTGATTCAGGGGGAAAACATCAAATATATTTATTTTACAGCTATTCTAAGGTAATAGTGTACCAATTTTTCAGCACTGGAATCTGTGCTATTCTAAGATAGTGTAATCCCAAAATAACGAAAATACTGTTATATGTATTTTGCTGACATAATTCGATTGTGTAACTTCGAGTTTGATGTATGAAAGGTAAGGCATATTCAGTCCTATACCTTCAACACGAGTGCAAGTTCATTTATATCATGCTCGAAAGGCGACTAGCTGAAATCATGAAATGACTGAATCGCTGTAGGGTCAGTGTGAGGGTACAACACGAACTTTTGGTTTTATCCATTTTGGCTTATACTGAGCTGTGATAAATCCGTTCAAAGTTGATTTATTCATCAATAAATCGCTTACCTATAGTAGAATTATATCTCCCAAGCACCAGCTATACTCTTATATTATGTATATATTGTGTGACAGAGGTGATCATAGTTGTTAGAGCTGGGATGAATATACCCAGGTTGTAGTTAGTTAATAGGCTACAAACGTTGGAAGCCAATATAAGTATACTCAGCTACAGCACAGATAATTTTTTGCGCTTTACATGACAGTATTACATTGAATAAATCATTCTTGGAAATAGAATTCAAATGCGGAATATATCGCCTTATATCGGCATTAGGATACAATGACAGATGCTGGGATTTTTATCGTGTTGCTTTTTATCAGAGACCTAATTCAGTAATTTTCAAAGTTCAAGGTGTCCTCATGTATATTGTGAAAATGACAATGCATGTGCACTCATGAATGTGTTCCCCAACAGTAATTACATATTACTGGATGGCCAGAAACTATAATGTAACTGAAGCAGCATTTGTGAACTCTTAAAATGAATGCGGGATTCCTTCTGAATGCTCAGGCCATACAACCATTTCAGGCGTTGCAGTCGGACATTCAGGAGATACTTTCAGAATTAAGTAACGAAGTGTTCAAAATTCTGTAAATTAGATGGTCTTGCATAATATATATAAATAATATACCGAGAAAATCCAGTCAGAATTTACTGGCATGCTCGATGTGTCTGCCAGCGATCGCCGCTCAGCCTGTTAGCTTCCGCCCAATCAGAGACAACGGTATAGATGTGCAGTCAACCGTGTCTCCACCAAAACAGCTTAATTTCGCTAACTTTCAGCAGTGTTCTGGCGTCATTCCTCTTCATTTATTAACAAATATAATTACATAGACTTACCAAGTCAATCTTGATCTTTCTGGTGAGGGGTAAATAAATTTTCCATTAGTAATACCAGTGAATGAAAAAATACTCTTTTTATACTTATTCCGTCTGTCGAGCCACCCGCCCATCCATTTTAATATGGGTAAAAATTACAAATTATATCAATTTACAGAGTAATGAAGGTGATATATTCCAGAAATTTTGTAGAGGTAAATATATTTAGAAAACCACCATTTATTTGGATATAGCTGTTTATAAAGGTGATGACCTTGTCTGACCACTCATCTGTCATCACCGTAAAAGGTGACGAGATCTCATCACCTTTTTAAGATGAAGAGATTCCATCACCTTTTTAGGGTGATGACCAAGGATGGCCGCTCGTCTTTGATCACCCTTAGGGTGATGATTGGATCTCATCACCCTTTTATGGTGATGACCTGGCCTCAACACTTTTTTAGATGATGGATTTTATCATCACCTGTTCTCCTCACCCTAAAATGGTGATGACCAGACGCCATCATCCCAAAAAGGTGATGGCCCGTCACCTTTTTTCTGAATGTGTAGGCTGGTTTCCTGCAAGAGAGAAACGGTCAACAGTTCCTAATGATGCTGGCAAGACATCGTGATGTTCCAAAAAGTATATAATCTGTATCGCTGAACTGTGTTTGTAATCCATATGATTTTTGTTGTAAGGTCGTTATCTAGAGAAATAATGTACTGGTATCTCAGTCACGCTTCCTGACTGTTCATATGAACCCATCATCAGCTAGAAGAACATGGGTTCATACGCTCCTAACACCGGGTTAAGTGCAATGGGGATCGCCAGCCACACTAGGCGGCGCTAGTGCTCCAACAGGTGAAGAAGACATGGCGTCATAAAACGAACAACTATAACGTAGTTATATTATGACGTTGCCTTTGTGATGTTCAGAAAAACGACCTGGGCATGCGCCATTTACTTCTTGGTACACGTAGCCACCTAGCGTAGTTTCGGGCTTGCGAACCCCATTATACACAAAGTACGAAATGTAACATCATAGATCTTCAACGCTATATATGCCCTTATTTTGCTATCAGCATTTCATATGAATCGCCAAATTTGAGAAACTTCGAGTGGAGGCGCTTGCTGGTATAGCCCGTTTTATAAGTTTATCATTTCAGAGTTAAATCCCTGGATAAAACATAGAGCAGGTTTAGATCTAGCTTGGGATTGAATTTGGGCACAAATTGCTTGAAAATTTCACGAAACCGAAAGTTTCAAACACCCTTTAACAACAACAACTGCGCAGAAACCATTGTGCGCATGTAGGTATCGTGGATAGTGAAAGTGGGAGAGTGACAGTACCTTAGTACTCCTGGATCATTCAGGATTCGTGGTAAATTAATTAATTTCATTCCTTTATCCAAGTAGCTGAGTTTCAAGAAAAGCCGGTCTTCGGGTGTTTCGATTACGTTCACTGGATAATACAATCGAAAATACGCTATATCTTGACAAACATTTCTGATTATGAGTAGTATTATGTTTCCTGAACACACAGATCCTTGTATATCTTTGGGTATTAGATTTAAAACTCTTAGAGGCAACGCATACAGGACTGTACGCAAGCTATGTATACTGTTGGGTATGTTGGTTAAACCCACTAAGTAATTTAAGGTGATATGATCGTGCATGATCGTACTATTAAACTTTCTCCAACCATGGCTGCGATGTCTCTGATGATGGGGTTGTAATAGCTCGGTAATATTGGATATATTTTTTTTTCCTGTAAGCCCAGAATAGTTTCCACTCTGGGATTTTTGTCTCAAATCCTAAGGGGGATTCATTGGTACATGGGTAGGCTATGTCTGTAATCTGGATACTACTATTATCCCACTCAAGTTCAGGGCCAGAAAAATTGCTATGGTGTCTTTGGGTGGTCTTGCCAACATACTGTTGACCACTACTTCTTACAGGAGACTAAATACAATTTGTAGTAGAACAACTGAGATCAGCGTACGAATTAACGGAATATGAATTACCAGTTAACGTGGAACTAAGTGAAGCTAAAGTGTTAAAGGGTGGACACGTGAGACACTCAAGGTGGCCACACATGGAAATCTTAAAATTATTACATGGAGAATTTGGTGCTAAACTATAAACAAGCGCAATTTTACAAGGTTTGATGTCATGACGTTGCTTTGCTGTCAGAAATATATCTGCCATTTGAATTGAAAAAGGTATTAGTTCATGCAGACTAACCGAGACTCGGCCGAGGAATCTGCACCAGGGAATCTTGGACCTGTCTTGCCATTATATTCTTTATTTGTACTCATACTGAAGTTAGGATGTGCGGTCAGATTTCTTTTATTTATTTTTATTTATATAATTTCTTCACAAACACTGCATGATAAATTAGTAAATAAAAATGTGATGTGAAATAAAATAGATCTTGCCCAATATTTCTCGCAAAAAAGAAGAAGAAATTTTGAAGAAAAATGACGAAAACATCACTTTTCTGGTACCCCACATGACCGCCATATTGAATTTACTCAAGTGGGGGGGGGGGAAGAGGGGGGGGGGGGTGTCATGCAAATAGGTTCAAAATGACCGCAATATGATATGCTACAAAATCACGGAGTGTCAGCTCTCAAGTTTTGTCGTTCCGGAGATAGGGCAGAAAGTTGGATAGGGACGCCACCATATACAAATAAAAAGAACAGCTATTCTTGAAACGTCTGTATTTGGATAAATCTGTTCTCGTATGCATACACCTATATGCAGAAATTGCCAAAAGATAAGCATTGCAAAACTCGTACCTTCTCTTTCAACAAACGCTATAAAGACGATCACCTACACTCTTAAAACGCAAATGTTACATTTAACATCTAGAGTATTGGAGGAGGGAAAGCATTCAGAAAGTGTTGTATTCCCCAATTTAAGTGTTATATGCAACATTTTAAGCTGTTGCATCCAACACTTAAACGTGGTGAAACAACACTTTCTAAATGCGTTCCCTCCTCCACCACTCTAGCTGTTACATCTAACATTTGCGTTTTAAGAGTGTAACACTGGATAATCCACGTATTAACGATACTGTGATAGAAACATCATATCTGGGCCTGTATCTTCACAGCAATGACCAGGGCTTTCTCTTACGTCCACACAACGACAGGAGAGACGAAGTTCGCCCCAATAGTTCGCTACCCATTTCTGGATAGCAATATTCCCATAGGACCAGCAAGCCCGATTGACAGTCTCATTGACCAAAATTACGTACATGTACAAATGAAATATAAACTTATTTTTTCTTTTCTCAATATCTTCTTTGTGACTAGATAGATAAGTGAGTGAATTTTCATTACCACATTCCTAGCCATTGGGGAGAAGTCGCCAAATGACTAACAAGTGCATGCTGGGAATTAACATTTGATTAATCAGAGTTCCGGGTAAAAGCCAATGATTTGTACAGAGGGCAAGCATCGAGGACGACACGTCCACCAGCAGAATCTCACCATACACAGACAACAAGACCGGCTATGCTCGAAACGTTTGTATTAGATAAAGCACTCGACATAATAAACATCCGCAGAATTGTAAAATGATACAAAGGTTCGCTATGCTTTACCTAGTTATTCCAAGTTCACGGAACCGCCGTGTAATTCTTACCAGTACATTAAATCGGTATGAAGTAATATTTTAATTACTCTAAAGCCATCAGATATTTTCACTAAAACGAATACAGGTCCGGTGCCTATAGGTGTGACTGTAAGTCGTATACATTCATCAAAACAACATGTAGACATATTGTGACTGGTGACCATGATATTGTTGGCAATATGGACCTTTAAATACTCCTGATGAAGGGACCAACATATAGAGAGTCGAGGAATATCAATCTCAAGGTTAACCAAATGATAATCCTTAGCGCACTTGAGCAGTACGTTGTGGAGTGGTCGAACTACAAAAAGTAAAGCCTACAGTACTGGATGACTCGTTGAGTCTTGCCAAAGGCAATGTACACTGACGGAAATACGATCGTGCAAGATCCCTGTCGCTATATTTTGTAACTTATAATTTCGCGTAACTCGGGGCTAGGGGCTTGTATTCATGTGCTTGGATATGGCACAGGGGGCGCGGAGGTGAAACATCAAAACGCATTAAGAGAATTGGTACCCCCGTGCATAGGACGCCATATAAAAGGTGGAAGAATGTATATTAGCATGCTGACAGGAGACTTATCATACCTTCGAGGTATATTTCCCGCTACTATGGCATGGGGAGGGTTAGTACAATGGATGAGCATATTGGAAGACTGCGCATGCTTAAAATTGACCTGGGAGAACGCGGAAACAGGGAGACGAACTGAGCTTATTGAGCAACATTGACGAGTATTAACGTCCGACTGCAGGAACGTTTGGAAATCAGGTAGGCTTACTCTCCACAAACAACTGAGTAGGAGTGGACTAGAGAGTCACTCCGAGTTCAAAAGGCTCTCAAAATGGCGACCGATTTAATCAAGTGAATTAGTCAATTTTTCAACCTCGCTATCTACCGTTTAGCTTTGCTATTGTGAAATAGTTTAACCATCATGGTTTCCTCGATCATTGATTCGTGTTGCAGCATATTTGATATAAGAAAATGTAAGTCTAAGGCTGGGTTCTTGTGTACCGTAAATCCACCATAACACCGTAGTTCCTTTACATAACAAATTTCATATGTGTTTTCATGCAAGCTCTTCATTTCCCTCTTGATATGGCTTGTAATCCACTGTTTTTTTGTTTTTGTTTTTTTGTTTTGTTTTTTTTTATATTTTTTTATTTTATCGTATTTTTTTATATACTCTGTATATCTAATAATATGGTCATGAATTTACATCACCCCTACAAACCCACATGGACACGGAGTTACGGAGTATGATAGTACTGGCACACTATTCACATAATTTCAATATCTGTTGTCTTGTTTTCATAAAATACACTACCAGCAAGTTGTTATCTCAACAGTGAAGCCATCTTTTTGTAATTGCAATTCGTAAATATACATTGTCTCGCTGTACATTCCGATTTGCCTCGGGCTAAATTTGTAGAAACACATTCTTACGCCTCTTCATTCAGCGCTGTCAGGGTCTCACGGACTGTGCCAGAGTTGACCCGAGGTCATCTGTTGCCACAGTATATGAATATGGCGACCGTCTAAATAAATGGGCGAATTGATATCAGTCGCGACTCACCGATATATATTTCCGCAACATATAGTTCTCGGGTAATTTGCCAAAAAATTGCCTTCAAACTGTGTGAAACTGGCGTTTTGAAATACACTGAATAACTGTTTAGTGTGTTTCAAGATAAATATACATTTTGCGATAAGTAAAACAGTTAGATGTAACAGTTCTTGGTTTCTGTAAGAATCTTGCAAAAAATAGCGCGACCCCTACAGGGTAAATGGAGCGTAGCGCAAGAGGATGCCTGTCTTTGTCAAAGTTTTGGGTTCACTGGGCCGAGACCATCATGATAATTAGCGTCTTTAACCGGACATCTCGAGCTATAGACCTCCATTAAATGTTTGATGAAAAGTTTACTGTTACTACTGTCGTCTAGGTATACGTCGCAACACTGAGCAAGTGAGTACATTTATCATGTTTTTATTGATATTTTTAATGAAGCATAGCCGTGTTTAATAATCTTTGATAGCCAATAACCTGCACAGCCAGAAAAAGGTGATAACTATTACCCCGAAAAGGTGATGAGCTAGAGCCATCACCCTTGTTATGATCACCTTTAAGAATGATGGTCATCACCTCTGAGAAGTAATAAGCAACAGCACAATCATCTCCCTTAAACGTTTATGGTCGTCAGCATTTAAAGGTGATGGCTCTAACTCACCACCTTTTACAGGTGATGGTCAGGTCTGATCACCATTAAAGGATGATAAGCCATGACATTTTTTCTGACAGTGTGTGACATCTATGCATGTAGCCTCTTGGTGATGATGTATTCTGATTTGATTGATTGATGT
>JAVTVY010046742.1:0-24818 GCA_036873755.1 Hanleya hanleyi
AGCTAAGTAGTTCCGTACATCCAGGAAATGAAGTGATGTGGTAGTGAGGGCCATATGATTATTGATCTTCTTGATGATGCACTTGATGATATTCGCCTGGGCCAAGTAGGGGTAGAGAAATTCCTTCACCATGTTCAAGTCATATCGTCCCGAGTTGAAACCCAGCACCGGTAACTGGCCTAGATATTGTAGGAAGCGCACTTTCAATTTCTCCGCATACGGTTTCGGTAAAGGCACATCCTGCGACTGCACGGGTTCCGGCTGCGACTCCAACTCCATGTCGGACTCTTCATCGTCACTAAACGCTACACCCGGTATAGGAATGCGATCGTCCAGCTGGTCCAGTACGTCCTGGAACTTGGACACCAACAATTCCGTACTGGCCGCACTGACTTCCTCTAAATACCCCATCATGCGGGTGATCAACTCATGGGAATCCCCGGTAGACACGAAACAGACCGGTGCAGCGTCATAGCCAGGTACGTTGCTGGAAATGCTGACACTCAGGGGAATATGGCGCTGCGTCCACTGCGTTTTCGCTGAAAACATGTCCATGGGCTCCAACAAGGCCTCAAAATCATAACACGCCCGGTAGGGAAAATAACGGTCCGCCTCCGGTATCATGAGACCCTCATCGGCCAGTTCCTGGAAAATGGTAGGCGTATTATGATACACACCACCCGGAAATTTTCGCTTCACACTGTTGTCACAAATCTTCTCGTGTTGATGTAGGTGCCAATTACAAGCGTCTAGTCCGTCATTCATAATCCAGCCGTCGTCCATTAGAGAATATCCGCGTCCATAATCCAAAGACCTATTCCATTTTCCACATAACAGTATTAGCACCAAATTCAAAAAGACAATCATAGTATACATAAACATAGGCTAGTTTCCTGCAAGAGAGAAGCGGTCAACAGTTTTCAATGATGCTGGCAAGACATCATGATGTTCCAAAAATATCAAATCCGTATCGCTGATCATTATTCTTAATCCATAATATTCGTTGTAAAGTCGTCATCTAAAGAATGATGTATCTCAGTCACGCTTTGATTGTGACTGTTCATATGAGTACCATGAGGATCTTGAAGTACATGGGTTCATACGGCCCCTAGCCCCGGGTTAAGCGGAATTAGACACAAGTTACTAAACGTAGCGCCATAGATCTTGCACGCTACGCTCGTATTTTGCTATCAGCATGCGATATGTATCGCCAAATTTGAGAAACTTTGAGTGGAGGCGCTTGATGACTGGTCAAACACCCGATGGCATTGGGCACAACTGTAAGACTGAGCGTACTGGCTCATATTGTGGATCAGCGAAAAATGACTCACGCCATTGGAGTCGAAGACATTGACTTTCATGGTAGAAGCGTACCGTTCTGTTGAACGATGAACCAATTCAGCCACAAATGTATCCTCCTGGCATTGTAATCGGTATACAAAGATATTGATGTTGAACAGAGTTTCCACGACATCCAAATACTTAAAGGGGACTCCACGGAAGTGCCGCTCATCCAAGTCTTGCTGCTCTAAGTACTGTTCCCAATAGGCATTGGCCACTCTTGTCACAAGCCTGGGGATCACACTCTTCCAGATGCACGGCCAAACATCGAAACAGACATTTCCGGTCTTTGTAGGGTGCGTGTTGCCCTAGCGTTAATGCATACATGCCTTTTCGATGAAGCAGCCAAGGGGGTAGTAATACAGGAGCACCGATAGGATGATTTCTCATTTTTGTGACGAAAAATGTGACGTTGGTCACCCTTTCCACAAGCCATTGGGTATTGGGGCGTTGCAATCGGGCCCATTCCAATGGATCCAACGTAGTCAATCGGTCGATGAGTGGCTCCAGGGAAATCGCATCCGTCACCGTGAATGGCTGGTCAAACACATAGGTATTATTGCTGGGATAATAATACCGGAGCTGGTCTGTCTCTTTATGGCGAAGGATGTATCCAAAAGTGAGATTTAACTTGAAGGCTGTGACCTGGTCTGTGAAAATGTTCTCCGCATAAGAAGACAAATACGTAAGGTCCTGCAGTCGAAAGTTATACAAGTCCAATATCGGGCGGTCACGGTGAAAACAATGGCGTATGGTAGCCCAGTGTCGTTGATAAATCTCCCTCACACGCTCGTCTTCAGGCAAGACTTCAACCGGAGGTACTGCTGGGTCCCAGGGAAAATCTTCTCCACGTCTCATGCTTTCGTCTAATACAAGCTGGTAGGCAAGCAGGCTGGCAGGCTAGAGGTCAGGCAGGCAAACAGGCAGGCAGGCAGGCAGGCAGGCAGGCTGGTCAGGTCAGTCAGAGTGCTCCGTAAGGTAGTGCAATGAATACACCCAACCCCTAAAAAATCATCCCCTTTTATACGTTTTTTCTACAACAATGGCCGCCTAAAAACACAGCCATTTTCCAACATGGCCGCCTAAAAACACAGCCATTTTCCAACATGGTCGCCTAAAAACACAGCCATTTTAAAACATGGCCGCCTAAAAACACAGCCATTTTCCAACATGGACGCCTAAAAACACAGCCATTTTAAAACATGGCCGCCTAGAAACACAGCCATTTTAAAACATGGCCGCCTAAAAACACAGCCATTTTAAAACATGGCCGCCTAAAAACACAGCCATTTTAAAACATGGCCGCCTAAAAACACAGCCATTTTAAAACATGGCCGCCTAAAAACACAGCCATTTTAAAACATGGCCGCCTAAAAACACAGCCATTTTAAAACATGGCCGCCTAAAAACACAGCCATTTTCCAACATGGCCGCCTAAAAACACAGCCATTTTAAAACATGGCCGCCTAAAAACACAGCCATTTTAAAACATGGACGTCTAAACCCCAGTACATACACCAACAAGTCTAGACATGTACTAACTGAAATACCAATGGAGAAATTTCACTTACTGTCTGTCCCTAGTCTAGAATCAACCTTTCACCATCCTGAAATATATTCATGGAAATGCTCATGTCGTGTTTTTAGGAACATCGAGTTGTCTCCCCTTGCGTGTACAGATGGCGCCACCATCGGAAGTTGTGACGTCATAGTTACATCCGGGTTGAACTAGGCCCGATATCCCTTTTATACACTACTAACGGTAGACTTCCACAGTAACGGTGTATATCCACATTAGCGGAACACCTTCACAGTAACCGTACGTATTCACAGTACCCGTACACCTGACAATTATCGTACACCGCCACAGTAACCGTTCTCCTCCACAGTAACGGTGCACCTTCAAGGTAAACGCACACCTGCACAGTAACGGTACACCTCCACAGTAACGGTACACCTCCACAGTAAACCTAGAGATTCACAGTAGTCATACACCTCCAGAGTAACGGAACACATGCATAGAAACGGTAAACCTCCACAGTAATCTATACCTCCAGAGTAACGGAACACATGCATAGAAACGGTAAACCTCCACAGTAATCTATACCTCCAGAGTAACGGAACACCTTCACAGTAACGGTACTCCTCCACAGTAACCCTACACCTCTGTAGTAACCGTACACCTGCACAGTACATACCCTGTGAACGATGTTCGCCAGAAAGTGCATGATGGTCATCTAAGGGCATCGGACACGTGTGCACACAGGCGAATCACCACCATCGGCCATGTCTCCTGATGATTTATGCTGACATGTTCGGTCCATTGAATGAAGTTGCAGTTATATATAAACGTTATGAAACGTTTTTACTACCGAGGGATGTTTCAGATCTACAAGAGAGTGCGCAAGGTCCACAAGACAAACTGTCAGGCCACCGTGAACGCACTCGTGCACTGATCTTGGCCAACGAGGGAGTTCGATTCAACCTGTCACCTTGTCTGGATCGAGGAGATTGGAAAGGAAGACCTTTAATGACAACCAAAGCAAATTAATACAATACTGACATATAATTCTATGAGCAGGTATACAGGATTCAGATACATTTCTTGAAAAGAAGATCCCGGATCTACAAATTACGTTTACCTGTACTCTTATAGTTATCTTTAACGGAAGTCCAATAAAATAGGAAGATATATACAAACTATCGCGGAAGCCCTATCTAAGTCGCGATCAGGCCTGGTCACAGCCACAGTCTGGTCACGACCGGTTTCTTCGTGGTTGGGTCCACCGTCTATCTTCCTTTCCCTGGTCTTCGTCCACTCCGTCTTGTCTCGTCTTACACGACCTGGCCCCTCCGTGGTTAAGTCCGGCGTCTATCTTCCTTGCCCCGGTCTTCTACGCTCGGACTGTATCGACTTCTCGTCTTCGTCGTGTCTCGTCTTACACGACCTGGCTCCTTCAAGCGTTGGTAACTGTCAATGGATGCGGACGGCCTGGGCGCGACAAAACTCTAACAGTACAAAGGCTTCTACGGCACCGGTCCGTCTCTCTGTAACACCGCAGGACTAATCAACTGCACGGCTCACCACAGCAGCAGACGGCACTCCTCGTAGGAATAAACCCCCAGGCTTCAGCGACCCCACTCACGGCGACTCACTCCGCGGCCCGGCTCCAATGACGAATCATCAAGGCTAGAGTTCACGGCTACACAGTCCACATACGATCTGGCGATACGGACGTCGATAACACGCGGTGGATGGGTAGGCACCTGATCTAGTAACCCTCTTCTCCCATTACTGTATGGACATCCCGGATGGGTGGTCACCTGATCTAGGAACCCGCTTTAATAGTACTGTATGGTCATTCGCAATAGGTAGGCACCTGGTCTAGGATTCCCCTTTTACTACTACTGTATGGAACAGTATTAATAAATGATTGGCCGTGAAATGTATAACGTATGTACAGGGTTGTGGAAGACGGTATGCATATGGGTGTGTGGTGGATAATTGTTTATCTATGATTTATTGGGTATGTGTATGAGTATCAAGCTCTAACCTTAAGCCTGTAGCTTGTGAGTGTTAGCGTGAATGCATTTCAACCTCTAGCCTGTAGGTTGTGTGATAGATAGAGATAGGATTAAAGTAAACGTAGCCTGGACATGTTAATGTGTGCTATTAAATTCGGAGGCTCTTCTCCAATTCGGTGGCTTGGTCACGGCTCTTCTCCGGCCCGGTGGCGGCAGTTTATATTTCTTCTCCCCAATGCATTTGGCCGTCTTCTCACCTCGAGATTTCTGGTAGACTGCCTCGTTCTAGTGGGAGCGTGTCTTTGGTCAACCGCTCGTCTGCGTATAAAGGTAGAAACAGAAGTCGGCGATGCTGGCGCCCTATTTTATGGCTATGGAGGAACAAACCATAATTCATAACGGACTTAACTGGTAAATCTCCGCCTCCAACTCTCTCTAGTTAATTGACACGACGACCTCAAAGTTCACTGCCCTACATTTGCATATGCTCCAATACTTCCGCATTACTGGCTGACATCATCAACAACGAAGCAAGCGAGCTTCACCATGGTCTCTTTCGCCGTCTCAGCCCATTTTATATAGAGACATGCATTCAAACTAAGAAAACAACAATCACATGCGCATTTATATATTGATCATGACCATAGTTCTCACAATAAAAAAATATTTTGGAATTACACTATCTTAGTATAGCACAGATTCTACTGCTGAAAACTAGTCGAGTCCCATGCGGGATTCGAACCGGCGACCACAAGAGTAATGCACCCAATGGCCAGCACTATATGTCGGCGATCTAAACCACTCGGCCTTTTATATAAATGACAAAAATATCTTCCAATCTCCATCTTCTCTAGCTAAGTCGACGTACATCACGTTGCTCTGTACATTGCCTTGGCATACTTCTCTAGTAAAGTTGGAACGTGAATCCTCATCGAGGAGTGGAATACAGAGACGGCTTGCTGCATCCAATCAGAATGCGCGTTACGTAGCAGTTGATTACCTGTATGGATGTCCCCACAAAGAACGAGCTGTGTCGAATGTGTGGGGAAAAAAATACAGGAGAAGCATTTCACGGCCACTTTCGGTGTTCTGATCAGTTGAATCAGCTTTTGGGACGCGCTGCACGGTCGAACGATAACGAATCGCCTTACGAGTGTGGTCGACTTGAAATTGAAGGGAAACAACTCCTGGAGGCAAAAAGTCGCTCATCGTTAAAACTTCCGCTAGGTGGCGCAGAGCAGTACGCCTCTGCCACCAGCCAAGAATGTCAAGGCAGCGTAAAGAGCTTTGCGATGTAGTTGACTTGGCTGGTGAAGATGTCCAATCTCATGCAGGCCTCAAAAGAATCGTCATATTAATAATTGATGGAAATATGCAAGAACAATCTTGTGATGTTTGGTTTCTTCTTCGCCATGTGAATACAGAGCATGTATGCATTGTTTTAATTTCATAGCACACGACGATTCTGTGAGAATTTGATCAACTTCAATCTGATCACATCCGGGGCCACTGGACCTGACTGTGTATGAGGGTCATGAGCACTGAAATATGAGATCTGAATAGCAGAGATCAGTCTATCCAAACTATTAACCAATGAACATATTCGGGGATAATTCGCATAAACGTAACTAGAATCCTACCCATCTTAAGAGGATGCCTAGTTAGGATGTCAAATTGAAGTGGCCCTATGTCTTCCTCTCGGATATTACGAATTTGCCGAATTGTAGTATGGGTAGAATCGGTTGAATGGATCATGTCAATATTTGTCTTAGCTATACCGGTTACCCTTATACCAGAAGTGGATGAAAACTAGTTTTCATCCACTTCTGCTTATACCCATAAACAATGCTCATGCGCTCCCGCCCTCCAGCTTAGGGCAGCATGGTTTGTACCATGTTTGCCTGGCACAGGAGGTAGATTAAAGTGCCAAACAAATTAGGCTCTCTGGCGATCCATTGTGATCAGTGTCTGTAGAGCCTAATTTTCAAAATTCGAAATTCAAATTTTGTGTAGTTTTGGTTAGGTTTTTGTTAGGGTTAAGGTTTTGCTAGGGTATGTTTGTTTGGGTCATCGTCGCCGTGTGACCAATAAGGTTAGGTGCGACGTTGAACTTCAAACAACCAACCAACCGAGAAAAAAAGAACTACAAATAGGCATTGCTATCGGGGGGACAAAACGCCGGTGAGTGGTCAGAGTGAAGATTAAAAGAAACAAGGGAAGTAACTCTAAACGGTAAAATGCAAGCAACGGGAGCTGACCGCATTTAATGTTTAAACTTGTGGACATAATACTGTAATTCCAGGTCGATCTTTCCGAATGTCTTTCTGGGTTATATAACCAGGGTATGACAAATATATGGCACACCGCAGCTAATAATTTTCAGGATGGGTGATTATTTATTTATTTGTTGAAACGGATACCATGAAATAGGAATCGAGATTGTTTCGGTTTGGTTCTCGGTCCATTGAGGGAAGCGTGCCAGGTGGATGTGTTCGATTTCGACCAATTTGTTCCTGTTGCTGTCAAATTGGAGTCATTTATTTCGTGAAAGATATCAAAGCGGATCTTCTTCGTGGATTTTTTTTTAATCATTTTTCATCCGAACTCCAATCAGGTTTGTTTAATTAATCCACAGTGACCACTTGATCAGCAGTGGTTGTTATTGATGGTGTTAGTGTGTATAAAAAACTCTAAAAAATAAATCAAATTATTTCCCCTCCTGGTCTGTATAGATATAGATTTTATATGGGCGGATAAATGGAAAGAAACGACGAAGACATGAACAGCTGATCAAGTCACTTTCGTATAACCGGGAATTGAAAGCATCATCACCGGTCGTAAATCCTGATTCAATACTTTTAAATAAAACAAATATTCCTTGTTAGTCCAATCCAATGATACACACACTTCTAGGTAATTTGCTTCTGATACTACACACGGTACCGGTAGTGTTTTATTTTGTTTATTGTTCTAGGATATGTTATTGATACGTGACAATATGTGAATTAGTCCTTAGATCCCTGTACAACAGTGTCTGTGAGTCTCAGCGTTCCTATGTTTATCGCGTGATGCCCCTTCTCTTACATATATATGATACCCTTAACACTGAGATGAGCAATAGTAATCCGAGTCATATAACAATAGTATCCATGTGTGAATTGACCTACCTCGTCGACAAGTCAGTGCCGGCTAAATATCAAATCACCAACTCCAAATATCAGCCGGTGTAACTCTGGACGGCTACGGTGCAAGGAACTATTCTAAATCAGCCGAATGTAAGGGGAGTAATTTGTTTGTGTCATGTGGTTCTAGTTCAGAATTATTCTCTAACATACATGTATATCTGGATCTCTTATATCGACATGAAGGCATTGTGAACTATACAATGTATTTGTGCCTGTGCACAATGACCCCACGGTTTTTTCGGTAAAATTTAAGATTTGTGTTCTTTGTGTTCTCTCTCTTCATTCTCTTTTTCTTTTTTCATTTATGCGAGGAAGATTTATTTGCAAGGTCTGTCAATATATTTCCTCTTAACCAAGCCAAGACGTTATATTTTACGTTGATCAGGTCTATAATATGGTTATCTATACCACAGCCAATCAAAGATTTTGCGGATCGACAATATATTTGCTAATTAACACTTCAATTATTCATCTAAGTATAGAGTCTAAATTTAATCTAGTAAAAATCTCCTCCCAATTGGGACAAGGCAATGTATTCCCTGTTCCATTTTAAAGAGCTTGACCCAAGGGTATATGTGTGGTTTCAGCTTTCTAGTTCAAGGCGTAAGAAAAATTATTAGGGGAATTGGGGCCGAAATGCCCCGCCTCCCCTCCCCAAGCCTGGACGGGTCCCAACGAGCCAAGACCTACCTTTTTCGCATTGGCGATTTTGGGTATACCGCAGCCTGCGTGGTGGAGGGGGAATTCCCCCCCCCCCCTCTCACCCTATATATTTTCGCTATCCCTAAGGCTAAAGTGCTGAAACTTACCACACTAAATCTCTCAGTGGGTCAAGCTCTAAGAGAAAATTTAAAACAAATCCAAGATGGCCACCATGATGACGTCACAGTGACGTCATTTTCAAAAAAGCTTTTTTGACGATTTTTCGATCAGATTTTTTTAAAAAAAATTTTGTATATGTGTTTTCTTCTCAAAAACTGTAAATTAGTCAATAATAATCTGATGTGAAATAAAATAGCTTTTGCTCAATTTTCCTCGAAGAAAAGCAGAAATTTTGAAGAAAATGACGAAAACATCACGTTTCTGGTACCCCACATGGTCGCCATTTTGAATTACTCATGATCCTCTGCATGAGGGTTCTGCAAATAGGTTTAAAATGACCCCATGTGATAAAATAAAAAGTCACTGAGGGTCAGCCTTCAACTTTGTGTGTTTCAGGAGATAGGATCAAAAAGAGCAGGGGGGGGACAGAAAGTGTCCCCACAGGCCAGGTAGTGTTAATCTTGTTCTATTTTGTATGTAAACATTGGTAAGTTTGACCAGTATATAACTGCTCATAATATGAAATATTTTATTTTGAATAGGCATCATTCACCGAATCCGTTTAACAATATATACTTTTGGCTCATATTATACATTCGCATAAAATAACAAATATCCTTTTTGACTGTTAAACAGAAGTGAGGGAATCGTTTATACTATTCCTACTATTCCTCGAATGCGTATGCGCATCATGACGTCACCGGTCCACGTGGACAGAAACCCAGTCGTATTCCACACCACGAGATCTTCCAGACACATTTTGGATCGGTCTGAGCCGCCTAGCCCCATTTTACACCTCAGATTACAACCTGAAATACGAGATGGGTTTCGAAGATTTAAACACATCTATATTTAATGAATATTGCATATCATTATAGGTTGATAATAATCAATTATAGAAATGACAGATCATCGCCTTCAGTGTATAGCTCTGTATGCATGTTAGGCTATGTTTGATTTAGGAAACACATCTTAGCCACTGCCACAGGCCCTCGAAACAAGAGTTTGGGAAGGGCGGGTGTCTATACATAAATCCATGCTTTATATGGAAAGGTGTGAAACGTACTTTGGATGAAACAAGAAATAAACGGTGTACCTCCGAACAAAAAAACACCAGAATATTCTAGAAGGGTCGCTTTATATCTTCCCGTCGTCAAATTATTAAATTTTGTTCAGATTTTTCCAAAAGCACCAAATTTGGTCCATACGTCGCCCATACCATACTTTTTCGATTTTGAGGAGCGCCAAGCCGGCGATATCCAATATGGCCGCAACTCGGGTTAGAGGTCAATCGTAGTTAAAAAACCAAAAGGGCTAGAATCATATACAAACAGTGACACAAGCAGATCGCCGGAAAAGCATCCCATCTACCTGAGCCGCGCTGTTCCAGCATGTGAATCGAGCGCTACTGCAGGCGCGTTTCTACTGGAGTCAGGCCCACCTCGGTCCAGCAGGTAATCCCTGACTTCAGTGAGTGGGGCTGGCACAAAGATGGCAACAGTGCATGGCAACCACTATGGACCACTCTCAGCGATGCTTCAGTGGCATGTGCCATTCTCATGCACTGCGGCTACTTCAAGGCATGCACGTGAAGGTGGAAATGCAACCGCGCTGGTGTCCGATGCACGGCCCTCTGGAAATGCGAAGGCGAATGCGTTATTAACAAGGGCGGTGATGACCAGTAGTAGTTATTGCTGGCATCAATAGCGCGCGCAAGCCAGAACGTATTGGCAGTAACAGTCATTAGTAATCTCTGGTATATTGTTGCTAAAGCGGTCCTTAAATTGGATTTTGAACATTTAAATGCACATAGCGGCGTATAGCATTTTGTCAGCAGATGTCATCTCCGAAGTATTTTAATAAAACAAATCCTGAATAATCTGTAGTCTTTTTAGTAGTGACTGCTGATCTTTGACTTTGACCCCAAAATTGAGTGAACATGACCTCAAATCGTCAGAATAGGATCAGAATCGGATTCACCGATGCCACAAACTTCTATGGTACTATCTGTGATTCTATTCCGTTTGGTTTTTCACCTACAATTGGCCTCCGGTTGACCTCTAGTTCTGGTGACATTCACATGCAATATTTCATCGAATCGTCAAAATAAGGCCAGATTCGAGTTACTCAACCCCGGAAACCGATAACATGAGGCAGTATTTTTATATCTTGACAAAAGAAAACACTAAAAATGACGAACTTGACCCCAAAATGACCTTTAGAGTGGCCTTGAGGATGACCTTGACCACAAATCGTTACAATAAGATCAGAATCTGATTCCACCACCCCGAAAACCACTAAAAAGTGATATTATTCATGATTCTAGTCCTATTGTTTTCTTAATTACGGTTGGCCTCTAACCGGGTGGCGGCCATATTGGATTTGACCAATGTAGCGGCACTGGAGGGCGCCCGTCTTGGCACCCGGTAAAAATCGAAAAAGTATGGTAGGGCCGCGAGCGATATATGGGCCAAATTTGGTGGTTTTAGAAGAATCTCAATCAAAAATCCCTAACAGCTCTGACTAGGAGGAAAAATCAAATTTACAACTTTCTACAACTCCCAGAGGTGAACGGCGAAAGCATGGTGACAACGGGAGAGGAAATGCCTACCTTATAGTTTTGGTAGGTACGGGTAGACTGCCTGAAATATTGTGGGTTTTTTGTGATGTTCCATAGTGAAACGGAGATAATCACATAAAATTTAAGGAGCAGCCATTGCCTATATTAATTTCTGTAACAGAATTATTTAAAGGGATAGAACATTTGAGATTTGGATATCGGTAGTTCTTGATGTACGATTACCATAGCACATCCTCCAAAATGTTCTGTTGTAATTAACAGTAATTCTCCACTGTAACCTGACATTATATTCTAATAGGGAACAAGATATGTCTCAATATTATGCAAATTCGTTACATGTCAGTAGTATATAAAGCGTAAATTCCCGAATATTTAAAGGCAGATAACTCTGTTTGAACAATTCCTGGTTATCGATGGAAGGGGTCTCGAGGCCATGCGTTGAATTTTTTTGAAAAGTTAATGTGCGCATGCGCACTAGGCAAATAGCGCATATTATACATTCGCATAAAATAACAAATAAGTAGCGCTGGGGTGGATCTTTTGGGGTCTAGGTGGACCACTAAATGGTCCGATGGGGTCGTGTGAGGTGTCATCGTGAAACATTCGTGGGGGAGCGTCCAACTGGATGGGTGTGGAGTGGAACTGACGTCATTCTGCGCATGCGCAGCAGAAAACGGGTATTGGAATGAACGTTTTTGGGTCAGATAGTGGTCCGATTGGGCAGCATGAGGTATCAGGTCGAAGCATTTGTGGGGGGTCCATCAGACTGGATGGGTGCCTAGTCCGTTTGCATCATTCTGCTCATGCGCTGTCTGTCCGTAGTATAGAAAGCAGGCATTTTAGGGGTCCGTGGGGGTGTGTTTGAGCGATTGATAGCGCCCGCCCACGCCTAGCTTAACGCTTCAACGCCCTGGTGAATTAGCTCAGAAGCTCTGATTTTCTAGATATTCCATGGAATTGCCACCTATTCCTCGGAATGCTGTGACGCCCGTTGTTACGGCTTAACGCCTATCGTAACGCCCTATCTGAACGCCTTAGCACCGTAGCATAACGCCTTGACGCCATGATGTGGACCGATGAGAGAAAGAAAGATCAACTCGTTCACAAGTTTTCATATAGTTTATTCTCCCCAATGTTACATCATATCCAAGCTGGGGGAGCCGCGTTGGGTATGTTTACAATTCAAGTAGGCTCTTGTCCAATCAGAAGCCGTCGTTTGAGAACGTTCCATCTTAGTTCGGTGTAACCTAAGCATCGTCCGGCAGTCCAGGATATTGTTCAGGCAGCATATTCTGAAACAGTTGCTTGCGTATTCTGATCGCATTTTCCAGGGCCTCGGTGGGTGGTAAGCCCATATCCTGTTTCAGGTGACGCTTGGTCTTCATGCTGGACCTGTGCGTGTGTTCGCCGTTCATTTCAAGCGGCAGCAGGGTATACCGTTCATAGATGGCCATGGCTGTTTTCCTGATGTTCGTGCGCATTTGGATGTACGCCTGTTGTAAGTTATCCTGTCCCGCGTCTTCGATCACTGCAGCGTGGGTATTAATAGCTGCTGTCACAATACCATCCCAGAAGGTAGGTTCGCCCTCACTTCCCTGGGACGTAGGCTGACTATCTGAGGTCAAGCTCGCCGTATCAGTAAATAGAATTTCAGCAGTCTCTGTTTGGGTATCATTAGCTGCCTCCTCAGTCGGCTTCTCGGTGTTTGGATGGAAAGTCTTCTGGTGTCGCATCATATCGGAATGTCTGGTGAACGTGCGTTCGCACTCAGAACAAGTATAACCCATGTTGATAGTTGAACGTCGACTATCCACGTTTTTGGGATAGGCTTACTTTTATGAAGAGTAACGCCCGCCCACGCCCAGCTTAACGCTTCAACGCCCTGGTGAAATAGCTCAGAAGCTCTGATTTTCTAGATATTCCATGGAATTGCCACGAATTCATTGAAATGCAGTAACGCCCGTCGTTACGCCTTAACGCCCGTCTCAACGCCTTAACGCACTATCGTTACGCCTTAACGCTCATCTCAACGTCTTAACACCTTATCTTAACACCTTAGCGCCCTATCGTAACACCTTTACGCATTGCCAACCATCCAGCCAGCTTCCCTTGTTTTATCGATGTAAGAATGCTAGCGTACTCCCCTTGTGTTTATCGATGTAAGAATGCTAGCAGGCTTCCCTTGTGTTTATCGATGTAAGAATGCTAGCAGGCTTCCCTTGTGTTTATCGATGTAAGAATGCTAGCAGGCTTCCCTTGTGGTTATCAATGTAAGAATGCTAACAGGCTTCCCTTGTGTTTATCGATGTAAGAATGCTAGCGTACTCCCCTTGTGTTTAGCGATGTAAGACTGTTAGCTTGCTCCCCTTGTGTTTATCGATTTGAGAATGCTAGCGGGCTCCCCTTATGTTTATCGATGTAAGAATGTTAGCGTACTCCCCTTGTGTTTATCGATGTAACAATGCTAGCGTACTGCCCTTGTGTTTATCGATGTAAGAATGTTAGCGTACTGCCCTTGTGTTTATCGATGTAACAATACCGGCGTACTCCCCTTGTGTTTATCGATGTAACAATGCTAGCGTGGTAGTATAGAAAGGTGAAATTGAGGTCTCTTTAGGGGCAGATAACTCTGCTTGAACAATTCCTAGGTATCTCCCCTGAATCGCACATTTCTGCTCCTAAAGAGACCTCAATTTTCCCTTTTACTACTTATCAAATTGACGTCACTATGACGTCACATCCGGTCGTGTGACATCCGGATCACAGGTCACATCGGGTCAAAGGTCACTTCCATTGACCACAGGCTCGAGCGTGTCGTGTCCAGTATGTCTCCGCAAATTGTATACAAACAAAATGGCGGCGCTTGCTGTGGAAAATACCCTTTTGACATCGATCGATGCAAAGAAGACAACTCTGACTAGGGGAAACCTCTATGGGCCGAATTCCGGGTGCTCTCCCCTGATTCGAACATTTGCATGTTTAATCTATACGGGTATGCATGTATTGGATAGAGTGGTCAGTTTGTTTCTTGCGGATTTTACTATGGAGTGTGGCATCTTCCTTTCTTCGTCTCGCGATGTAGAACACGATGGGAGGGGTCTCGAAGCCATGCGGTGAAAGTTTTTGAAAAGTTCAGGTAGGTCTGGCCATGTTAGGTCCATACTGGCGCGGTGGACAATGTTGGTCCCACTGGGAAACCCACCCATGGACATTTGCGGTATGGGTTGTGGCCCCTTGTTTTCTTTATCTCGAGCTGTAGAACACGATGGAAGGGGTCCCGAAGCCATGTGTTGAAATTTTTTTAAAAGTTACCATGTGCATGCGCACTGGGCAAGTAGCGCTGAGATGGACGTTTTGGGGGCTAGGTGGACCCATAAAGTCCCCATTGGGTCGTGTGAGGTGTCATCGTGAAGCATTCGTAGGGGATGGGGGGGGCGTCTAACTGGATGGGTGTGGGGTGGAACTGACGTCATTCTGCGCATGTGCAGTAGAAAAAGTGTATTTCAATGGACGTTTTGGGGTCGAGGTGGGCCAATAATGGTCCGATTGAGGCATATGTAGCTCTCTTGGGGGACCATCCGACTGGTCTAGTGTTTCGTCCGTTTTCACCATTCTACTCATGCGCAGCCTGGTCGTAGTATAGAAAGCAGGCATGTTAGGGTTCGTGGGGGTCTGTTGAGTGATTGAGGGACCATCCGTGGTTCAAATGGTTCTGTGCGTTGACGGGCGTGGTTTACGCCTCACGGGCCATTTGGACCACGGATGGTTCATCTCTACCCCAAACACCTTCCTTCACAACCCCAAAAAATGCGCACTTCGGCTACACCACGAGAGCTTCAATTTGTGTTTATCGATGTAACAATGCTAGCGTACTGCCCTTGTGTTTATCGATGTAAGAATGTTAGCGTACTGCCCTTGTGTTTATCGATGTAACAATACCGGCGTACTCCCCTTGTGTTTATCGATGTAACAATGCTAGCGTGGTAGTATAGAAAGGTGAAATTGAGGTCTCTTTAGGGGCAGATAACTCTGCTTGAACAATTCCTAGGTATCTCCCCTGAATCGCACATTTCTGCTCCTAAAGAGACCTCAATTTTCCCTTTTACTACTTATCAAATTGACGTCACTATGACGTCACATCCGGTCGTGTGACATCCGGATCACAGGTCACATCGGGTCAAAGGTCACTTCCATTGACCACAGGCTCGAGCGTGTCGTGTCCAGTATGTCTCCGCAAATTGTATACAAACAAAATGGCGGCGCTTGCTGTGGAAAATACCCTTTTGACATCGATCGATGCAAAGAAGACAACTCTGACTAGGGGAAACCTCTATGGGCCGAATTCCGGGTGCTCTCCCCTGATTCGAACATTTGCATGTTTAATCTATACGGGTATGCATGTATTGGATAGAGTGGTCAGTTTGTTTCTTGCGGATTTTACTATGGAGTGTGGCATCTTCCTTTCTTCGTCTCGCGATGTAGAACACGATGGGAGGGGTCTCGAAGCCATGCGGTGAAAGTTTTTGAAAAGTTCAGGTAGGTCTGGCCATGTTAGGTCCATACTGGCGCGGTGGACAATGTTGGTCCCACTGGGAAACCCACCCATGGACATTTGCGGTATGGGTTGTGGCCCCTTGTTTTCTTTATCTCGAGCTGTAGAACACGATGGAAGGGGTCCCGAAGCCATGTGTTGAAATTTTTTTAAAAGTTACCATGTGCATGCGCACTGGGCAAGTAGCGCTGAGATGGACGTTTTGGGGGCTAGGTGGACCCATAAAGTCCCCATTGGGTCGTGTGAGGTGTCATCGTGAAGCATTCGTAGGGGATGGGGGGGGCGTCTAACTGGATGGGTGTGGGGTGGAACTGACGTCATTCTGCGCATGTGCAGTAGAAAAAGTGTATTTCAATGGACGTTTTGGGGTCGAGGTGGGCCAATAATGGTCCGATTGAGGCATATGTAGCTCTCTTGGGGGACCATCCGACTGGTCTAGTGTTTCGTCCGTTTTCACCATTCTACTCATGCGCAGCCTGGTCGTAGTATAGAAAGCAGGCATGTTAGGGTTCGTGGGGGTCTGTTGAGTGATTGAGGGACCATCCGTGGTTCAAATGGTTCTGTGCGTTGACGGGCGTGGTTTACGCCTCACGGGCCATTTGGACCACGGATGGTTCATCTCTACCCCAAACACCTTCCTTCACAACCCCAAAAAATGCGCACTTCGGCTACACCACGAGAGCTTCAATTTGACCCTACACGATCCATTTGAATCAAGAAATGACCATCTCAACCCCAAACACCTTCCTTTATACCCCCAAAATGCCCACTTTGGCTACTACTCCTACTGATGACGTCACCAATGACGTCACAGATGACGTGGACATCCCTCAAGTCGTGGTCTGTACCACGACAGCTTTACTTTGACATCTCACACGACACATTGGGACCAAGAATGGTCCTTCAATCGCTCAAACACACCCCCACACACCCCAAAACGGCCGCTTACATTACAACTCCTACTACTGACGTCACCAGTGACGTCACAGATTACATGGACATCCCTCAAGTCGTGGTCTATACCACAGGAGCTATTTGACACCCTCCTCGGTCCATTTGGACCAGGGATGGTTCACGTCTACCCCAACCACCTTCCTTCACACCACCAAAATGCCTACTTTGGTTACTACTCCTGCTAATGACGTCAGCAATAACGTCACAGATGACGTGGACATCCCCAAGTCGTAGTCTACACACCGAGTGCCTCAATTTGACACCCTCCTCGGTCCATTTGGACCAGGGATGGTTCACCTCTACCCCAAACACCTTCCTTCACACCCCCAAAATGCCCACTTTGGCTACTACTCCTACTGATGTCATCACCAGTGACGTCACAAATGACATGGACATCCCTCAAGTCGTGGTCTATACCACGAAAGCTTCATTTTGACACCTCACACGACGCATTCAGACCAAGAATGGTCCTTCAATCGCTCAAACACACCCCCACGCACTCTCAAAACGCCACTTTGGCTCCTCCTAGTGATGACGCCACCACTGACGTCACATATGACATGAGCATCCCTCATGTCGTGGTCTACACCACGAGAGCTTCAAGATGACACCCAACACGGTCCATTTGAACCACGTATGGTCCCTCAATCACTCAACAGACCCCCACGAACCCTAAAATGCCTGCTTACGACCAGATTGCGCATGCGTAGAATGTTTAAAACGGACGACACACTAGTCCAGTCGGATGGTCCCCCACGAGAGCTACACGATAACACCTCATATGGCTCAATCGGACCATTATTGACCCACTTCGACCCCAAAACGTCCATTCAAATACACTTTTTCTAATTCGCATGCGCAGAATAGTCAGTTCCACCCCACACCCATCCAGTTGGACGCTCCCCCATGAATACTTCACGATGACACCTCAAACGACCCAATCGGACCATTATGGGTCCACCTAGATCACAAAACTTCCACCCCAGCGCTACTTGCCCAGTGCGCATGGTAACTTTTCAAAAAATGTCCTCGGGAACCCTCCCATCGTGTTCTATAGAAGATGCCACATTCCACAGTAAAGCCAAAAAAGAAAATGACCACCCCTATCCCATACATGCATTTCCCGTATAGATTAACATGCAAATGTTCGAATCAGGGAAGACTACCCTGAATTCGTCGGCCCACAGAGGTTTCGCTTAGAGTTGTCTTCCTTGCATCCAGATGGCAGCACGATCGATGCCAAAAGGAAATTTTTCACAGCAAGCGCCGCCATTTTGTTTGTTTACAATTTGCGGAGACATACTGGACACGACACGCTCGACCCTGTGGTCGCTGGAAGTGACCTTTGACCCCGGATGTGACCTGTGATCCGAATGTCACATGACCGGATGTGACGTAAATTTGATAAGTAGGAAAAGGGGAAGTTTAGGTCTCTTTAGGCGCAAAAATGTACGATTTAGGGGTGATGACCAGGAATTGTTCAGACAGAGTTATCTGTCCCTAAAGAGACCTCAATTTCACCTTTCTATACTACTTAGCGTACTCCAACAATTTTAGCGAGCTCCACTTGTTTTTATCGATGTAAGAATGCTAGCAGGCTCCCTTTGTTTTTATCGATGTAGGAAAGTTAGCGTGCTCCCCTTATGCTTATCGATGTAAGAATGCTAGCGGGCTCACCTTGTGTTTATCGATGTAACAATGCTAGCGTACTCCCGTTGTGTTTATTTCGACGTGAGGATGTTAGCATACTCCCCTTGTGTAAGAATCTTAGTGTACTCCAATGTGTTTATCGATGTAAGAATGTTAGCAAGCTTCCCTTATCGATGTGATAGTGCTAGCCGGCTCCCCTTGTGTTGACCGATGTAAGAATGTACTACCCTTGTGTCTATCGATGTAACAACGCTAGCGTATTCCCCTTATGCTAGCGTACTCCGCTGGTGTCTATCAATGTAAGCATGTTAGCGTACTGCCCTTGTGTTTATCGATGTAACAATACTAGCGTACTCCCCTTGTGTTTATCGATGTAACAATGCTGGCGTACTCCCCTTGTGTTTATCGATGTAACAATTTTAGAGAGCTCCCCTTGTTTTTGTCGGTGTAAGCATGCTAGCGGGCTCCCATTGTGTTTATCGATGTAAGAATGTTGGCGTACTCCCCTTGTTTTTATCGATGTAGGAAAGTTAGCGTACTCCCCTTGTGTTTATCGATGTAAGAATGCTAGCGGGCTCCCCCTGTGTTTATCGATGCAAGAATGTTAGTTTACTCCCCTTGTGTTTATCGATGTAAGAATGTTAGTGTACTCCCCCTGTGTTTATCGATGTAAGAATGTTAGTTTACTCCCCTTGTGTTTATCGATGTGAGAATGTTGGCGTACTCCCCTTGTGTTTATCGATGTAAGAATGTTAGTGTACTCCCCCTGTGTTTATCGATGTAAGAATGTTAGTTTACTCCCCTTGTGTTTATCGATGTGAGAATGTTAGTGTACTCCCCCTGTGTTTATCGATGTAAGAATGTTAGTTTACTCCCCTTGTGTTTATCGATGTGTTAAGAATGCTAGCGGACTTCCCTTGTGCTTATCGGTGCAAGAATGCTAGCATACTTCCCTTGTGTTTGTCGATGTAAGAATGCTAGCAGGATTCCCTTGCGTTTATCGCTGTAAGAATGATAGTGTACACCCCTTGTGTTTATCGATGTAAGAATGCTAGCAGTTTTCCCTTATGTTTATCGATGTAAGAATGCTAGCGTACTCCCATTGTGTTTATCGATGTAAGAATGCTAGCAGGCTTCCCTTGTTTTTATCGATGTAAGAATGCTAGCGTACTCCCATTGTTTTTTTCGATGTAAGAATGCTAGCAGCCTTCCCTTGTGTTTATCGATGTAAAAATGTTAGCCGGCTTCCCATGTGTTTATCGATGTAAGAATGCTAGCAGGCTTCCCTTGTTTTATCGATGTAAGAATGCTAGCGTTCTCCCTTTGTTTATCGAAGTAAGAATGCTAGCATACTCCCCGTGTGTTTATCGATGTAAGAATTCTAGCATACTCCCCTTGTGTTTTTAGATGCAAGAATGCTAGCATACTCCCCTTGTATTTATCGATGTAAGAATGTTAGTGTACTCCTCTTGTGCTTGTCGATGTAAGAATGCTAGCATAGTCCACTTGTGTTTATCAATGTCAGAATGTTAGCATACTTCTCTTGTGTTTATCGATGTAAGAATGCTAGCGTACTCCCCTTGTGTTTATCGAAGTAAGAATGCTAGCAGGCTTCCCTTGTGTTTATCGATGTAAGAATGCTAGCGTTCTCCCCTTGCGTTTGCGGATGTAAGAATGTTAGTGAACTCCCCTTGCGTTTATTGATGAAGAATGCTAGCGTATTGCCCTCATGTTTATCGATATAAGAATGTTAGCATACTTCATTTGCGCTTATCGATGTAAAAATGCTAGCATACTCCCCTTGTCTTATCGATGCAGGAATGCTAGCATACTTCATCTGAGCTTATCGATGTACGACCAACCTAATAAACAAACAACCAACACGTACATGGCTTTAGAGAAAAATTGAAATATCCAATTTTTATATGCAAAAGTGTAAGAATGGAAGCATGGCATTAACAGTAGAGAAATGTATAGATCACGGTGCAACATGGTAAGTGAGATCAAAGGCAATTGTAAAAATATGAAGAAATTGGTTGATTTAAATGCGTCCGATAAATGTCGAGCCTTAATATAAAGTTACCCTTTTATACAAAAACTCGCTTTCTACAGGAACTACAGGGTTACCATTTCTAGACGATTGGCCAACTTGAATCACTGGAAGACAATGCGGTTTACAAGAGCGTATCAGTACTGTTCTGTTGTGTTCTTAGCTCCATTTACAGCAGTGTATTTGTACTGTTATGTTATGTTCTTTAGTTCCGTTTGCAAGAGTGTATTGGTACCATTCTGTTCTCAGTTCCGTTTACATGCGTTTATCAGTACTGTTCCGTTCTCAGTTCCGTTTACAGGAGTCTGTCATTACTCTTCCGTTCTCACTTCTATTTACAGGAGTTTATCAGTACTCTTCCGTTCTGAGTTCCGTATACAGGAGTCTGTCAGTAGTCTTCCGTTCTCAGTTCCGTTTACAGGTGTCTGTCAGTACCGTTATTGATTCAGTTCCGTAAAGAAGAGTATGTCGGTATAGTTCTGTTCTCAGTTCCGTTTACAGGAGTTTATAAGTACTGCTCTGTTCTCAGTTCCGTTCACAGAAGTCTGTCAGTACTCGTCCGTTCTCGTTTCCGTTGACATTGGCGTTTACAAGAGCTTATCAGTATTGTTCTGTTCTCAGTTCCGTTTACAGGAGTCTATCAATACTGTTCCCTTCTCAGTTCCGTTTATAGGAGTGGTTTAGCGGGGAGGTCAAGCATATTTATCAAACCACAATAATAATGGTATAACGTAGTGACATAGTGTAACCATAAACCCAGTGATGCCATGTGTCCTCATATGTACAAACATACAAAAATCCACCCATTAATTACTCCTATACCGGAACGTTGAAGGTTATATAACAAACATCAGGGTCTGAAAATCAACGACACGACATATACAACAGACCCCCATATGTAAGAAAGCAGTATAACAAGTCAGAGATCAACTTACAGATGTTATAAAATTATAACCTCTAAAAGTAGTGCATGTGGTACATTATGAAACGTACATAAATATGAGATTAAAACTTAGATATATGTATTACGTATATAGTTGCATCCCAGATTTTTCCCTCGAATATGTATATTTTTCCTGGAATGCCAAGAAATTAAGGCCGATTACGGAGATATTACGTAAGGTCACACTGGTGTTTGTTTACTGTGCAAATTAACATTATATAACCTTATAAAGTTATAAGGTACTCTTCTTATGGAATGTTGATGAAACATTTATGGCCAAATCCAATCTTCTGTGGGTAACTTTACCATGTTTGCATCAGAAGAACCATGTTTTATTCCCTCTGGTAAATTTTTTGTGACATTTCCTTTCACAAATATTTTGTGGTCAAATGTGCATCACAACTTATGACTTCTCGGAGTTTTGGCTAGGTTATAATGTTTATAACTTCTGTAAGTTGATCCCCTGGCTAATAAACATAATCCGATAATGTTATTCGCTGTTTTGGAAAATGTACCCATGAACATTTTGAATAATTTATGACTATATCGTAAGATAACTGCCATGATATCAATACTAGAATATTCTGAGTGATAACCGGAGATATGGGATATATATACCCATAATCAATATAATCTCATTTATTGTCCGTATGGATAAAGCCTGGTACACACAACCAAGTTTTCTCTGTCGAGGTTTCAAATATTCGTGTGAACAACTAACCACAATTCTCTACAAATTCTCCGATTGCCCACTTTCTTAGCTCGTGTATACGAGTAACCATTTTAGTTGCTGACAGCACTCGGTCTTACGTGTTTATACTCGATTATACAGTCATATCGCTGCCTTATATAACTCTTTTCCATACGACGTGTTTCAATGTAAATCTGGCGTATAATGCGTAATCTGAACGGTATCGTCTAGTCCAGAGTTCTGTGTAGAATAGGGAATCTGAACACTATCGCGTAGTCCAGAGTTCTGTATAGAATAGGGAATCTGAACACTATCGCCCAGTCCAGCGTTCTGTGTAGAATGGGGAATCTCAACACTATCGCCCAGTCCAGAGTTCTGTGTAGAACGGGGAATCTGTATACTATCGCCCAGTCCAGCGTTCTGTGTAGAATCGTGGGGAATCTGAACACTATCGCTCAGTCCAGAGTTCTATGCAGGGTGGGCAATGTGAGTACTATCGCCTAGTCCAGCGTTCTGTGTAGAATGGGTAATGTGAGCATTATCGCCTAGTCCAGCGTTCTGTGTAGAATGGGTAATGTGAGCATTATCGCCTAGTCCAGCGTTCTGTGTAGAATGGGTAATGTGAGCATTATCGCCTAGTCCAGCGTTCTGTGTAGAATGGGTAATGTGAGCATTATCGCCTAGTCCAGCGTTCTGTGTAAAATGGGTAATAAAAACATTATCTCCACTCCCACCACTTATGATGGTTCGGGCTACAATTCGTTCGTTGTAGGAATCGGTGTTCGATTAACTCCTTTTAATCAAAATTAAAAGCAATTCTTTAAACAATGCTACAAACAAAACACCTTTTAACATCCACATTTGGCACCAGATCAATGAAATTGTGGAGGCCGAACATTTGACACAGACGGTTTTGTTCATTCAGCGGAACACATTAATTGGCAAAGAAACTTTGATAGAGTCAACTCAGCCTAATTACAGTTGACAGCATCGTCCCAGGGCACGTTTTCTTCATTCAGCTACTAACTGTGGAAGCTATGTGTATAGAGTACGATGTGTTGACAGCAGCTTATTTTGCCTGACGGAAGTCCGTCAGCGGAAGTCTGTCAGTGACATGCGCATTCACAGATAAGAGGCTCCGACGAGAAGGTCAAACAGGCTCGCATAGGCTAATGGCAAGAAAGAATAAACCAATAAAATAACCTCAAATATGTTAATTAGATGAAAGAGGGATCAGGCCCCTGTAACCAGTATTATTATTTTATCGGTGATTTCCCTGCCGTAAGATATATATAAATATTATGATAATCCAAATAGAGAGGAGTACCCAGTGATTTAAAGCATACACTTTCCAGCATAAGTCAGCATAAGGTTGTCATGGTTGGAAGATAAATCACTTATATGTACAATGTGAACGTGTAACTGTGCGATACTTTCATTTATATTGCATATTGTTAAAAATATAAATATGAAAAATTGCAAGGATAAACAAGCATGAGAATGTTATTCCTCTTTCGCAATGTGTGTGAAGGAATCTTCGATCTGCTGAATTGTTTAACAGTCACTTGAGAATGATTAAATCTGCGTTTGGTCACGTGTCTTGTTCCACTATGCTCCCAGGAAACCATGGGACTATGCATGTACACTGTACCGTATCTTCATCAATGCAGGCAAACACTTATCTCCTCGTCAAATCCCAATCCCGTATAGAGAACTTAACGTGTCCATTTTTCAATGTTGAAAGTATTTCGGTTTCTGCTCTCGTGAGACGACGTCGTGACTTGCATCTTGAACGTATAGACAATGAATATTTCCGGTCACGTGAGCACACCACCGTCAAGGGGCCTTTTCATCTTCCACACTTGCTCAACCGTTGTTGTCAATGGAGCGATCACGAGGCTTGTTGTACGGGTAGTGTGTATCCGTTCACGGTTACATTGGCACCGCGATCTCTCGCGTCCATTTATATCATGAGGTTATGTGTAATGTAGATCACGTGACTGATATTAGAGTCTGCCCAGTTGCACCGGTTCATCTTCCTCAGCAAATACGTCCACACTGTCCGCCATTTCGTGTTTTCTCTTGTGAGAACAAAATAGGAAGACGAGGAAGGCAATAAGGTAGGTTGCAAAAACTAACCAGGAAAACACAAGCGAAAATCCGTAATAATATTGGGAAGCCGGTGGATGACGTGCTGGGAGGTTGTGAATTGCATAATTCAGAGCGTTCATGAATACTTCATTGATTACAAGAATACAGGCGGCTGAAAAGAAACAAGGAGAGATTGTTAAAGTCTATTTATCAAATGACAGCACAGCATTTATCAAAAAGATTTTTTAAAAACATCATGATGATGAAGGTCATCATGGTCTTCAAATTAAATCAACTCTTGATGTCATTCACCTTAAATCAAGTCTTGATGGCATTCACCTTAAATCAAGTATTGATTACATTCACATTAATTCAAGTCTTGATGGCATTCACCTTAAATCAAGTCTTGATTACATTCACATTAAATCAAGTC
>JAVTVY010046743.1:0-22431 GCA_036873755.1 Hanleya hanleyi
TTTATCTATCTACAACTCTGGAAATAAAAGTTATTTTCATATAATTTTATGTATTTCGGCTGTGATTATGCCATCGTCAGGAATACATATAATACTGTAGCGTGGTCGGTCGGTAAGTAGTCGGCTGTCCACAGTCACGAGTCAAGGATTCGTGGTTGAGCAGTTACGGATGACTATGGTTATGGAGCCTATGGACCATAAATCAAGTTGATACTGATTTTCAACTACAATAAACACAGTTTTATTCATTCAAATACAATGTTTAGTTTGGTTGATATTTGGTTGTTATATTATCCATATAGTTGACCAGTGTCGTGGGTTAGCCAATAGATGCCCAATGGTGTTGGTTTACCAAGTTTGGGACGACCAGTGTAGTTGACTAGCCAATAGATGACCAGTGGTGTTGGTTTACCAAGTTAGGGACGACCAGTGTAGTTGGTTAGCCAACAGATGACCAATGGTGTGGTTAGCCAACAGATGACCAATGGTGTTGACTTACCAATTTTGGGACGACCAGTGTAGTTGGTTAGCCAATAGATGACCAATGGTGTTGGTTTACCAAGTTAGGGACGACCAGTGTAGTTGGTTAGCCAACAGATGACCAATGATGTGGTTAGCCAACAGATGACCAATGTTGTTGATTTACCAAGTTTGGGACGACCAGTGTAGTTGATTATCCAATAGATGACCAATGATGTTAGTTTACCAAGTTTGGGACGATCAGTGTAGTTGGTTAGCCAATAGATGACCAATGGTGTTGGTTTACCAAGTTTGGGGCGACCAGTGTAGTTGATTAGCCAATAGATGACCAATGGTGTTTGTTTATCAAGTTTGGAACGACCAGTGTAGTTGGTTAGCCAGTAGATGACCAATAGTGTTGGTTTACCAAGTTTGAGACGACCAGTGTAGTTGGTTAGTCAATAGATAACCAATTGTGTTGGTTTACCAAGTTTGGGACGACCAGTGTAGTTGGTTTGCCAATAGATGACCAATGGTGTTGGTTTACCAAGTTTGAGACGACCAGTGTAGTTGGTTAGTCAATAGATGTCCAATTGTGTTGGTTTACCAAGTTTGGGACGACCAGTGTAGTTGGTTAGCCAATAGATGACCAATGGTGTTGGTTTACCAAGTTAGGGACGACCAGTGTAGTTGGGTAGCCAATGGATGACCAATGATGTTGGTTTACCAAGTTTGGGACGACCAGTATAGTTGGTTAGCCAATAGATGACCAATGGTATTGGGTTACCAATGTATGGGTCGACCAAAGTTGTTGGTTAGCCAATAGATGACCAATGGTGTTGGTTGACCAAGTTTGGGCCGACGAGTGTAGTTGGTTAGCCAGTAGATGACCAATGGTGTTGGTTTACCAAGTTTGGGACGACCAGTATAGTTGGTTAGCCAATAGATGACCAATGGTGTTGGGTTACCAATGTATGGGTCGACCAAAGTTGTTGGTCAATGTAACTGTGGGTTGACCAAGGTGTGACTAAGTTGACTGTTTGATCGACGACTGTAGGAATAACTGTTGGAGTTCAGCAATGTGTTCGTCCCAAGACCCTGAGATGTTTATTTGGCTGTTGGCGAATTGTAAGGCCAATCTATGGTCGAACAAGTTTGTTGGTCGACCAATGGGCGACCAATGTTACTGTTGCGTGTTGGTCGACCAAAATGCGACCAAGTTGAAGGTTGGTTGACCACTGTATGACCAACAGTTGATGATCGTTTGGCTGTGGCAACTTGTACCTTTATTATTCTGGTCGTTCTTATAGTCGTGTTCCCGATTCTTCTTATTTGGAGATCTTTCCAGTAAGTGAGTCCCAGACAGGACTGTCGATGCCAGCATTGACGACAATATTTATAGAAGATGATCGGAAGTATAGCACGACCAAGTGTTGCTCGTTCATTGGCTGGTGGTGCCAGCTGTCGACCGTTGATTGGTTAGTATATGACATCAGTATTCAGCATAAGACAACATGGCGATCACTGAGCTGATCGTCAAAACCAGAGGCTCTTTGGAACTAAAAAAAAATAAGTTAGCTTCTCCAGACATCGTTATCACATAAAAGAATGATAGTTGGGTACTTCAGGACTTCTAATTTCATGTTGGATGTAGGTAAGTTTCTGGGAAACTCTAGATTCTTCATGCCGGACATCCCGGACATTTCGTTGTTGTTGTTGTTGTTGTTGTTGTTGTTGTAAGCTCGTCGGCACGAAATTCGCCACACTATTCTCCCTCAATCAAATATGTTTGTCGCGAACATAAGAATAGTCCCCATCAATTTCAGGTTGGTTCAACGAGGAATTTACTTCAAAATATGTTTTGTCTTGTGCATGACATGCGTTGGTGAACAAGATTTAACAGTAATCTTGCAACAGTGCGCATCACCATTTCCCCAGTAGATGACCAATGGTGTTGGTTTACCAAGTTTGGGACGACCAGTATAGTTGGTTAGCCAATAGATGACCAATGGTGTTGGGTTACCAATGTATGGGTCGACCAAAGTTGTTGGTCAATGTAACTGTGGGTTGACCAAGGTGTGACTAAGTTGACTGTTTGATCGACGACTGTAGGAATAACTGTTGGAGTTCAGCAATGTGTTCGTCCCAAGACCCTGAGATGTTTATTTGGCTGTTGGCGAATTGTAAGGCCAATCTATGGTCGAACAAGTTTGTTGGTCGACCAATGGGCGACCAATGTTACTGTTGCGTGTTGGTCGACCAAAATGCGACCAAGTTGAAGGTTGGTTGACCACTGTATGACCAACAGTTGATGATCGTTTGGCTGTGGCAACTTGTACCTTTATTATTCTGGTCGTTCTTATAGTCGTGTTCCCGATTCTTCTTATTTGGAGATCTTTCCAGTAAGTGAGTCCCAGACAGGACTGTCGATGCCAGCATTGACGACAATATTTATAGAAGATGATCGGAAGTATAGCACGACCAAGTGTTGCTCGTTCATTGGCTGGTGGTGCCAGCTGTCGACCGTTGATTGGTTAGTATATGACATCAGTATTCAGCATAAGACAACATGGCGATCACTGAGCTGATCGTCAAAACCAGAGGCTCTTTGGAACTAAAAAAAAATAAGTTAGCTTCTCCAGACATCGTTATCACATAAAAGAATGATAGTTGGGTACTTCAGGACTTCTAATTTCATGTTGGATGTAGGTAAGTTTCTGGGAAACTCTAGATTCTTCATGCCGGACATCCCGGACATTTCGTTGTTGTTGTTGTTGTTGTTGTTGTTGTTGTTGTAAGCTCGTCGGCACGAAATTCGCCACACTATTCTCCCTCAATCAAATATGTTTGTCGCGAACATAAGAATAGTCCCCATCAATTTCAGGTTGGTTCAACGAGGAATTTACTTCAAAATATGTTTTGTCTTGTGCATGACATGCGTTGGTGAACAAGATTTAACAGTAATCTTGCAACAGTGCGCATCACCATTTCGGCAATAAAATCTTGACGCATATGTACATTACGACCTCAAATTTATTAACTGTCAACCAATAAAATAGAACAGAATTTCAGTATGTACAGTCCAAATCAGTCCGTTTGCGTCTGCTTCGCGGGTTACACGTGACCATGGGTCTTGTACCCAAGTGGCCCTCAGCTCATACACTGTTCCATCTGGTAGTACTGCACTCTCAGTCCTCATTAATGAACTGACCCCTGTGGGCACATGCTGATCCTGACGGGAGGAAGGAATACCAGATGTTCCGATCGCCTCTCTTCTGAGTCGGACAAGTATCGGAATACAAGTTGGGAGCACCAGTGAAAAAGATCCTTGAGTCAGCATGTAGGTGTTCGTAGGTCAACCCCCTGGGTACTGTTGGGCCGAGTTCCAGTTTGCGCATGCTCATTACGTAAACGCGATCGGGCAAATATCTTTGGGCATATCAAACATCGCTTTGGGGGGAACTTACTTTTGTTGCATTGTTTATATATGAGGCTGTCGTAAAATAGGAAATGGCGTCGTTGAAGAGAGGAAGACATAATGTTTATTGAATGATCGAACTACACAGCTCGTTCGTACTTTTATTCAATACAATTTGAGCTGTCAAGATTATGCCATCTTTGTGTTTGTATATATAGAATACTATAATGTGTATATGTCCATTGGCTATTTGTTGTTCATTGTCATATAGATAGGAAGCCCTTCCTAATATTCGAAACTTCAGCTCTTCAGCAGCCAACGAAAATCGATGCCGCACCTCTTCAAATATGTACCAACTCACGGTGCGCAATGCATATTGGCACTTGCATTATGTACATACATTCTAAACTCTATACCAATCAATCCCATGGGTGAAAGGGTATCCGAAGACAACTTAGCTGTCCTTTGTCCTATAGTGTTTAATAAAATACACTGGTAATTTGCATCGGCAATGTCAATGGAATCCTTTCATCGTCAAAGCATAGCTTCACATAGCCGGAAAACCTCAGCCATCCTTTCTGCAGTTATTATTCCTTTTCACATTGGCGGCTTAATTTACTTGCGCCGGAGTTTCTAAATTGCCACCGATGAATTCTTTGAGGAAAATGTTATTATTATTACCGCTGCCTGTGCTATTACAGCGAACTTTAGTGCAGAAATACTAATTGTGACTGATAGAAATATCGATATACTTGCTAATTCCGTGTAAGAAAATCAAACTTTATTTAATTATTTAATGAAATGTGAAATTCCATGTGCACAAGGCTTTGGCAATGGAAATAGAAGGATACGCCTATCTCGAAATTTATGTTCCTATTTAAATATACGTCTTTTATCAATCAGAGCGCAGTTTCAAACATCCGTTAACATTTTTCTTCAACTGGAATACGTATCAATTAGGTACCTGGCTGATATGGATCTATATATCAAAAGCTTTCATTAGAATCCCCCACAAATGTCAATATATTTGCCATTAGTTAAATAATGTTTTGATTTTCATTTAATTGTATTTTTTAAAACTCAGGTATTCAACAAAACTTAGGTCAAAGGTCAAAATCATTGCAACCCAAAAATATGTAAATTACTTTTGGTGAATGGATATCCTATGTCAGGTACCGGTATCAAAACTGAGCTGAAAAATTCAACGGCCAGGGTTCTGTAACCCAAAAATCAGTATAACAGCAACGGAATTTATTATGGTGTGGTATCACGAAATATGACTGATTTTCATAACAAAACATATATCTTTTCGCCAGAAAAAAATCATACTACAGCATTTCGCCGGAACCATTCATTATCACAAAAGCGACAGATATGAACAATTTATCACCATATTAACTATAGAGCCTAATGGGGGCTTTATACCCGAAAATCTTATTAAACAAATTTTCCCACCCCTTGTCAGTCGATTTCTCCCCAATGGCTTAGAGTACTGACATGAAAATTCACCTATTTGTCATTCTCGACACGAGAAAGATATTGAAAGAAGAAAAATATTTACATTTATTTTGTACGTAATTTTAGTCGAATCCAGCGTCAAAATTGATCTACAAGAGCCGAAGAATGGTACTGAACCACTGTTTTCTCCATCTAGTACCTACAGCTGACAATATTAACCAAATCATTTTCAATATTAATTTTGCATTCCATATATATTTTTTGTCAAGTGAATTTGGCTTATATTGGGAACATAACACTTCGGTTGTATAATTTGACAGATCAGTTTGACGCTGCACTGGGGTTCTTAAACTTAACACGATTAAGCCCGATTGACAGTCTCATTGAAAAAATTATGAACAAAATAAAATGTAAATAAGATTTTTTTCAGGTTTCTTCTCTCAGTATCTTCCTCGAGTCTACATTGACAGGTGGGTGAATTTCCATTACCATACTCCAAACATTTGGAAGAAGAAATCATCAACAGACTAACAAGGGGAGGGAAACTTTGATTGATCAGATTTTCGGGTATAAATCCGAACAGCGTATATCATAAAAAAATATTCGCAAAATATTGTATATTTCGCGAACTCAAACTAATCAGTAATACACCAAAAAAAAACAGAAAAAAACCCAGTATAACATCACAAAATATAATATTTCAAAATCTCAGTGCATATATAGTATCACAAAATACAACATGCAGTTTTCTCTCACAAAATGCAGCATTTCATCAGAACCGCTTTAACAACGACTACAACATTTTGCCAGAACAATTCCCTATCACGAAATACAGTGATTCTTATGCACACGCTTTTAATTCATCACAAAATACAGTAACATTTCGCCAAACGCATATCACCACAAATGCCTATTAATTTGTTTCTCTGAAGCCAAAGCATGTTTGTTTGGGTATCAAAGAATCCATGTTGCGTAAAATGGATATATCTCACATTTCCAGCCAAAACATGAATAAAAATATATATTTGCATGGAACATTTCTTTGTCACTTCAGTGTCACCAACACGTATCAATATACGTATTCTCTTAAATAAGTAGATTGAAATTAGTTTCAGATTGAATATAAATCAATTAAATTGAATATTCGAGTACATTCGGACCTCTTAGATTGATTTTTCATTCTATACATAAGGATTCTTCCTGTTCTTTTTCAATCTCATAGTTTGAAAATGATCCCGATTGTGCCGAAATATTTGCATTTTAATCTCAGAACGGAAGATCTTTTCCCTATTCCAATTTTCTCATATTGAAATGTCAATCTTTTGGTGCGATTGCATTTTCAATAATAGATTGAAAAAGAACAAACTGCATCTATATATAATATAGACTGGAAATCAATCTAATAGATGCTAATCAACTGGAATTTTCAATCTATTATAGATCGATTTTGATTCGGAATAGACAGGTCAGCAATTCTTCTAATATTCGCTACTCTGTTATATCTTCAGATATATTCGATGTTCATTCCTCGATCTGCACGTATGAGGATAACACATATATAACAATTTGAATACTAAGAAGATTTAAAAAAAATTTTTTTTATATATTTCGCTTGGTTGTGCGAATAATTTGATAAATTCTTGATAACTTGGTGCTCATAATCATATTTTTCTCTACAACAAAGCACCATAGACCAACGATATGTTATATAAATTAAAAATCCAGTTCTATACATACCTTATAAAAGTTGACCTATTCCGATTGATCGATCAATCATAATAAATAACGGTGATAAAATGGTGTCTAATCATTTACAATACGTGCACCGGTGCATTAAACATTACAGCGACAAACCCGGTGAAAGGGAGCAAATGTGAGCATGAGGGTGAGCACTAAAGGAATGAAAGCAAATTAATTAATTCAGGAACTAAGTATATACACTTCCATATTTAATATTCTCTTCTGATGGTATATAGAGCCGAAATATAATTGGTGGCGTTCTGAACCATGAATGCACATATAGGCACTTTTGATGTATAGTAAGTAAGAGGGGAAGGTGGGGCTAAACGGAACCCCCTTCCCTTGTGCTGTATATAGTATGTCTATATGATATCAAATTTTTTATTTATGTTCCGTTTTTCCCCACTGGTAGGGCGAAAACGGAACGCCATGTGGGACAAAATGGATTACCTGTGTTCTGTTTTGCCCCAATAGGAAACAATGTTAACGTTATCATAATCTTAGCAAAACGTCCTAATTGCTTGTCATAATTTGAGTCGCTCTCTTAAATCCCGTAGACATCCTAACAAAGTTTCATGACATTTTGACAAAAAAAAGTTCCAGGTTACAGCTAGGTTGAGTGTGAAATAACTTTTTGAATTTGTTTATTCTTGGTCACCCCGAGTCACAGTGGCTTGGATAGCAGTGGGTGTCTTCGTCGATGCTGCATGTTGTTGTTGTGAATATATGTATATATTTTTTCAAGAATATAATTATTTTTCACCTTTTCGTACACCACAATGACAGTGGATGTCATCGTTCTATACCACCTATCCGATTTACATTCTCCTCTACTAGATCTGTATCTATATTGACAATAAAGATACAGATCTATAGTATACGAGGGGTATGTAAATCCATGTAGGTCCTATAGAACGCATTTTTTATACCATCCACTGTCATTGTGGTGTACGAAAAGGTGGGAAATAATTATATTCTTGAAAAAATATATATATATTCAAAAAAACAACATGCAACATCGACGAAGACACCCACTGCTACCCAAGTGGTTTTTAACATGTGAAATATATATTTTCCCCTTCCCCACTCCCTCCATCCTACCTCAGAACCTTCCATTACGCATGCGTGCTTGTATTTGTAGCCTGGTGCAACATGTTTGTTGCAACTCACAATGCACACCTGAATGAAATAGTTTACACCTTTCAAATACGGACATAGGTTCTTCAATTTACATTCTTTCTAAATTCGTACTAGTGTCTATATGTTGCTGAATCTTTTTCTAATAATATAGATGTATCACTATAGATAATCATGTGACGTCACCGAGGACGCGCTTATAAGTTACACCATAGACATCAAAATTGCTGGTTTCAGCAGCACTGCTCCATTTCCAATAGCACCTTTGAAAAAATCTCCGGGTTAAATGATATCGAGGAATGAGAATAAATTGGAGATATCATTTTCATTTGACAACCATGCCACCTACTTCTGCAGTAATTTTGGAATGATCCCTCAATGACGTCACGTATTGTCACCGTTATGATGAATTACCCACTGTGGATGATGGCATACGCTCTATATAAACATTTCTACATCAATTCGGTGTATTCTAAACGTTGCAACAAACTACAACATATAGTGGAAATGTATATACCACATTTTAACTTGTTCATGGAATGATCCTGGTTGTGAGAGATCGAAGTTCTGTCACGTGACTTTATAGGTTGATATGGACATTGTTTGCCAGAAAGTTTATGGTATCACGAGATAACGTCAAGAGTTCCACTTAAACAACGAATAAAAGAATCCGAACAAACAATAACCTCTTCCTGATGCAAACAACACTTTTATAGAGAGACGTGTTTTTATAACTCGGGCGTTGTTTGGGTCATCCCAGTCGATCTACATATCTCTTTTGAAGCCTCATTTTGATTTGCCTGGCGAATATCCCAACTATTGCCAGTCAATACCACAGACGATACCGGTAGCACACGCCGCATTGGATATATACATGGGCAAAGCAATCTTTTGTATGTTTGTTTGAAAAGGGAAATCTTTAGTCCATAGAATATAGGGTTGATACAATAGTTGACGAAGAGCACACAGAGGGCTAGTTCTGTCAGGATGTCGCCCCGAAAGTTCGGGTCCTTGTACAGTCTGTTGAGGAACAGTAAGATAGGAGAAACAACAAATGACAAGCAAAACAAGATAAGTAGAGCCAACAGGGTCATTGAGGCTTTCGAATCAGCCCGCTTTACGGCACTCAATGTCATGGAATTTTTGCGGATAAACGCGATAAGTTTGCCGTAAAATGTAAAAGCTGTCACAAAGGACACCATGCTGGAGAATGATAGAATGTAATACTTCAGCATTCCAGTGTCGGCACTTGAGTCACAGTAATCCATCTTTTCGGGTTGAGGATCTGAAGAGAGAAAATACACAACAACGAATGTCACCGTGTTGAAAAGCCAAATCAAAGTGACCACGATGAAAACCATTCTTTTGTTGAACCATTTTTGATAGACGCTGACGGGTTTAGTCACGAGAGCATACCTGTTGATACTCACTAGACACATGTTATGCAGGGACAGACTGGGTAGTAGTGCGAATGTATGGTTCCAGAGGCGGCACGCCCAGGCGGATGTCAGTCCCGAGGTTATCGCCAGGTGCCAAGGTAAAACTACACAGCATGTCAGCATATCCACGAACGCGAGATGACCGAGGAGTCCATTGGCAACTGTCCTCAGCTTTTTCTCTTTTACAAAGGCGAGAAGAACAAGAATATTCCCAAAGGTACCAAGAAGACAAATGAAGCTGGTCGTTACAACGTACAAAGTAGTTCCCAGGGTCACTACAACGTCCAGGGAACCGTTCTTGGATACACTGTTGTTGACACCGGTTCTGTTCCAAGATATTATAAGGCCATCCATTTATACGTATAATTATAATCTAATAACAAAAAATTCTTTATTAGAACACCGACGATCCTTGGAAAGACTGTAACCCCGGACGCAGTAGTAGAATAATGGATTATGCTTCTTCCTTGTAATAAACGAATACTGTATCCATATTCTTGCGAGCTTAACATGCACACAAGAGCCCACAATCACCAACTTTTGTCACCATACTGCTGAACCAGCTACAGTTAACTAGTCTCAAACATCTGTGTCGATTCCTTGCAGAGGATGACAAAAATACCTCATAAATAAATTATGGTCACTGCATGAAATCTTTCCTGCTGCTATAACTGAATTCCTGTATACATGTAGGTTGTCGGTGAGAATTCAAAACGAATGTTCGTCGGTTCCTTCGACGTTTGTCATAGCATAAATGTGGAGACATATGTAAATCAAACGTTGCGTGTTGTTTATGATGATTATTTCCTAGGTACACGGAACATAATTCCTTCATCTCTAGTGTCTGTTTTTGTATCACACATCTCGCAAAGTTTCCAATTGCAGGGGGTTTGCTTATAAAAATGCTCGAAACGATCGTTCGGAAATCCAAACGAAGCGATACGACACTTCCCTTAACTCTCAGAAAATCGTATTGTCTTGGAACAGATCATAATATGCTATAATAGCAGTTGTCACGAAAACATCCTGTAGATGTATATCTCCAATCTAGAAAAGCAATTGATTCACGTCCAATGTCGAGTTCAAGACGTTTAACATCATATAACTTGAGCTTCCTCTCTGCGGAAGAAGTCCTGTATGTGGAATTCTGTGCAGCTGTCTGTATTGATCGAATCAATCCCGATCAAAGATCTGAGTATCGGGTAACACCTGTGACTTCTGTGTGAACAGGGAAAGTCGTAGCTAATTGGAATTAGAGTAGACTGTAGTAACTTATTTTCTTTCTACGAATTTACAGACCCTCACTGGACTGATTAGCTTTATCATCTGGCCTGTTTTCTCGGCTTACTCATAGTCCTCATTACACAACGCATACGTACTCTCGTCAAGTCTATAGGGAGCTGTATTTCTGGAATATAATATTAATTCGATATTCTACGACAACCCATTAGCGCCACATAAAAAAAAATACAAACGCGATACATTAATCCAGTCATGACAATTCTTCTGTTCAAGTATGAATTAATGTGAATCTGCAGTTCCGAATATCCGTTATCACGAATTACTAAATCCGTTATAACGAATTATACGCTGCATTGCCTACCGTAGCCATATAATGTGCGCCTTATTAACTGTAGTATACGCTCAGTTGCCAACAGACTTGACAAGATCTGTATCTCATGGATTCAAACTGTCGGCATTTATTTCACGCTCTTTTAACTACTCCGTCTAATGTCCAATTACCCCTCAGAGCGCGGTACCCAGCGAAGCAAGTAACAGGTCTATACCGCAGAACTTAATGAATTGGATCGTTTCTAGATTCAGGCGCAAGTAATTCGTTCACCCTGTTGGAAAATTGCTCAATTCGGTGTGATGAATTTCTGTTTCAGAAACTCTATCCAGGTGATACATCTTGCAGCAGCCGTTCGTGATCCGACATCAGTCGAGAGTTTCCTTACCGGTCTTTGAAACCTGTGAGTCTACAAAGAGATGTTCAGAGAATTAATTTGTTTGATTAAAGTTCAACAACTACACAAACCTTGCCGACACTTTGCCATACAGGAAAGATGACGAAGATGGCTAAACTCTGAAGATGGTAAATTCCTGAATCTAACTAGGAAGCGTAAGAGAGAACAGTCAATATTCGGCCGTCGTTCATAAAAAATAAGAACTTCCGCGTCAATAATCGGAAGGCGTATTTCGTATGAGTTAGTAGCAATTCCAAATATGTATAAAATAAAAATAAAGAAACGCAAAATGGTTTCCTAAAGAGAGAAACGGTTAACAGTGTTTATTGATGTCAGCAAGACATGATGATGTTATATACATACAATCCTAATCAGTATACAAATGAATGCCAAGCCGTTTCCCGACTATGTATTTCAGTCACGCTTTGATTATGCCTGTTCATTCGAACATCATGGAGATGTGAAACAAAACGGCCCCTAGCCCCGAGGTAAGCGGAAATTCAGTCACATGGTTTGATATTGTCTGATTTGTAGGACTTGTTTTCATGAATAACTTTCTGGCTTTGTATATTTGACTTTATTCTATTTTCCGGGCTTAATTACTCAAATCTGTGCCGATGCCAAAGTAGTACTATATGCCTCTAGAAAGCGCTTGGTCATATTTGTTATGCAAATCTGAGATTTTTACACCTCGTTTGATTCGACATTGAATACAATGACCCAGGGTCACGTCATACCATGGGTTTATGCACGATGGCCAAACCGGAATTGACATGGTATAAGGCGAAAATTTCCAATATATTGTGATTGCACATAGGGCTCGTGGTATGGTATCTTCACTACTGGATAACTTGAAACAAAAAAGTTTTGGCACCATGATATCGATCATATTAAATATACCCTAACGATAAAGGAAATCTTTGATATCTATGAAATCTGTGAAATCTATGATATCACAGGTGAGAATTGTTAGGCCAGGGTGCGTGTGGTTGAGGTTGAGAGTGTAAATGTATAAATATGTTGTATCCGACTAATTAATTTGAATATGGAATCTTATTTTTCCACTCTTAAAAATATTAGCCAGCTGTCGATTTCTTGAACACGGCTTTCTCTACTTGAAAATCGGTTCATAGCTTCACATAACCAATGTATATATTTTAATCATAAATGACAAATAATCACGTAGCTGTGAATTGTTTGACGTAGCGACTTCTGCATCACAGGTATATAATCTTTTTTGACCATTTCACTCGATTCATTTTCATCATGACATTAGATATTTAACCCGTATTTTAGTCTACTTTGTGTGATAAATGATATCGATGAGCCAACGATGTGTCTCACGTGACTTCTATCCGAAGTTATATTTAGATCACACGTTCTCAAAGTACGTGGCAACCGTCTCCGTGAACTTGACTATGCTGAATATAGCCGTCTGGCGTCATTGCAGTTTCAATTATGAATATGAATTCACCATAATTACATATATGGCCCGATGTGCGGAATTTCTCATACCGCTAAATACCCCCTCCCAGCGTGTCGCGTACATCTTCTTTTATTAAGTGTTTCCAGAACTGTCCAATAATGCTAGTTTAACATAGTTGATTTTAGCATTGCTTCACAGACACTCCCGCATTAAAACTATATCCTGTTTCATTTCTGACAAGCTCGTAAATTGTTTCGCCATCAAGCTGACAATATCGATATCGGTGCATCAGAATTGTACAACCACACAATTTACAGTGTTTGATGTTGCACAGGTTCTGTCATTTATATCAGATTTATCGAAAGCGAAACCACTGAATAAATTATTAGCTTCATAGTCCCTTTTTGTCCCAGAGTTTTATATGGAATAATGCATTGAACAGATGAGTACTTCCAGTGTTTGTGGTGCTATATAGCTCTTTGTCGTAGAAAGGTATAGGTAAAAAGGTTATATGTGACAGCGCTTATTTTCAGTGCCATTACAACTGATGAGGCATTCGACATACTTGGGCTAACAACGGAATGCCAATCCAATACGAGCTGTATATCCCCGTCAGAGAATTATTAATCTCTCCGTATTTATCTAGCATAAATTTATATAATGCATCACGCCAGTAGTATACAATACCCGAATTGACACATTAGCGCCTCACTGCGCATGCGCAGAACCTGGTGTGACGTCATAAGTGTGTAAAATGGGGCGGTGTGCGCATGCGTGATGTGTGGGAGGTGGGTACAAGATGGCCGCCATGTGGGAGGTGGGTACAAGATGGCCGCCATGTGGGAGGTGGGTACAAGATGGCCGCCATGTGGGAGGTGGGTACAAGATGGCCGCCATGTGGGAGGTGGGTACAAGATGGCCGCCCGCCAGTGGAAGATGTGGGAGGTGGGTACAAGATGGCCGCCAGTGGAAGATGTGGGAGGTGGGTACAAGATGGCCGCCAGTGGAAGATGTGGGAGGTGGGTACAAGATGGCCGCCAGTAGTAAAATGTATAAAAGGAGTCTATTTTTAGGGAAAGGGGTGTATTCAATCTGACTTACCTGACCTGACTTGATCAGCCAGCCAGCCAGCCAGCCAGCCCTCCTACCTGCCTGCCTTCCTGTCTGCCTGCCTGCATTCTGCCTGTGTGGAATGCATGTCCTGACTTGGTTCTGGGTTTTTTCCATCACGGTTGTGCGCAGGTGTATGACGTCACTTCCGGTCTGCGTGAATCGGGCGTGACCTGGGACTATGGGATGCATGTACTGACTTGGTTCTGGGGTTTTTCCCTCACGGGGAGGTCACGTGATCAGTTCAAGGTCATATCCATTTTTTATCGATATGTCAACTCCACACCCAGTCCATTAAATGCTCCTTCACCTATGCTTCAATTTGATACCTCACTCGACCTGTGGTGTGAGTGAGTGCAAGAATGTATTCATCCGCGGTGATGCAGTCATGTCTGGCGGTGATTCGGTCTCGGGAAAAAGCTTCCTTGCCCAATGCCTACGGACTTTACCGAAGATACACGGACTTTAACGAAAAGACACGGACGTACACGAAAAGACGCGAAGGTGAACGCCATTGTGGGAAACCTCCCACAGACAGGTCAGTACATGCATTTCTATGTTGTTCACGCATAATAAAAGGATTGATCTGTAATCTGTGTTGTTGTTGTTGCTCCCTTTTTTTGGACTAACCCATCAGAATAGTACGTATCACGGACTATACCCGTAGAGCTACATCTGGTCTATAAAACACGTCCCTCTGGATCCCACACCTTCATTTCTACAGAGCCATGGCGGAGACCCAGCCCCATGCGACTCGCATTTTACAGTATGCCACCGTGGTGAATTCATTCACGGGTTACCGAGCAGTGGTCCGGTCCATGTTTGCAGATGGCGACGACAACGAGGGACGACGCCAGATCCTGAACGAGTTCACAGAAGCGGTCCTCCACAGAGTGCACTCGATGGAGAGGCGTGCCATCACTCACCACTACTGGACTATGACAGCCATCCTTGATGCTCGGGCTATGGACCACGAGCGCTCACGCCGCAACCAGCACCGGCTGGTTGGCCTCATACTAGTCTGTGCCCTATTCACCCTGGCGCTGTGGTATTGACACTATAAATACCAGGGTCAGACAGAGTGTGTGTCATTCACCGTTCGACATTTGGACCAAGCATGTCATCCGTCCTACGAGCCATCCTCCCCCTTACACCTTACCAGGTGGGATTATACGTTTATGAAGATTATGTGACTCTGGTGGAAGATAGTGGCGGGGATTGGAGGGCGTCCCCTGAGACTTTATCGAATACGGTGACACTACAGCGTGATGGGTGGACTAAGTTTAAACGGGTGTTGAGCGGAGAGTTAGACGGACACCTGATCCACCTGGACAAGGCCAACTACGTATACCATACTGCGCTCTACCCACGGGTGGGACGCTACCAAGAGCCGGCTCGAAGTTTCCTCCTAACTCCCTCTCTGTGGTCAGCCTTGGAGAAAATAGGCCCTCTGGTGGACCAGTTATTTATACCCGACGATCGATCACCCCACCAATTGGCATGGGCTCATGCTATCGAACACGCACTAGATGAACCTAATGAAAAAAAGCGGATGGAGAAAATACTATATGTATAGAATGCGCAGAGGCTGGAATGACAGGGTCACCTCATGAAGCCACCCACACACACATGACGGGCCAGAACGATGAAGAAGAAGAAAAAATCCGTGATGAAGCCGCGGGGCCAATGGCTGAACCCCATGAACAACTACATGAACCCGACGACGATGCCATTGGTTACCCCGCTACACTCAGTCAGCCCAATGACATGACCACCTGATCCTTTGATCTCACGGGGTTCTCCCTATAAATACGAGAGACAGTGAAATCTGGTACCATTCACGTACTGACCATGACGGAGCATATAGTACTGGCGTATTTCAGCTTGACCCCCGAGGTTTTTCCTGCACGTGTATGCGGATAAGGTCGATATCATGGAGGAGGTGGTGGGAGACACGGACCCTACACAACCGTGCCCGGCTCACATTCGTCTGTCCCGGGAGGGCTGGACCAAATTCAAACGGGTGTTGTCTGGTGAACTGGACGGCGACCTCATCCACTTGTGTCACGATGTGTACATCCGACGCGGCCCTTTCTTTGCTCAATTGGCTCGGCTAGATGGAGGTACAGTGCATTTTACCCTTCACCCTGATCTATGGTCTGCATTGGAAGATGCCGTGGTGGATGTGGATGAAGTGCTTATCAAGCGGTCATCAGACGAGTTGGACTGGTCATTGACCATGGCCACTGTGGAAGTCCACGAAGAAAATCAGAAAGAAACTCAGGCCCAAGATATACCCGTTAGTAGTGTATAGTGAGCAAACTTAGTCACATTGACCTCAGAAATTTGCATATGACCTCTGTGACGTCACAGTAGGGTCGGCCATGTTGTAAAGCAAGATGGCGGTGTGGTTCGGGAATGTTCGGGACTGTTCGGGTTGTCGTCCGTGTTGTAAAGCAAGAGGGTGTTGGGTGGTCCCTGTTGTAAAGCAAGATGGCGGCGTGGTTCGGGCGTGTTCGGGTGTGTTCGGTGTGGTTCGGCGCTGTTCGTGTGTGTTCGTGTGTGTTCGGGCCTGTTTGGGCATGGTGGAAAGCAAGATGTCGGTTGTCGGTGCTGTTGTAAAGCAAGATGGCGGTTGTCGTCCCTGTTGTAAAGGAAAATGGTGGTTGTGTGCGCTGTTGTAAAGCAAGATGTCGGAGTGTGTTCGTGAATGTTCGGGAATGGGTTGAAAAACATATAAAAGTAGGTGATTTTTAGTGAATGGGTTATAATCATTGGATGACTTTGGGAAGTGTTTAACTGACCTGATTTGCCTGCCTGCCTGCCTGCCTGCCTGCCCAGTTCCAGTTCCTGCCTGTTCAGTTCCAGTTCCTGCCTGTCTGCCTGCCTACCTGTCCAGCCAGCCAGTCATTCTGCTTGCCTACTTTGTATGAGTTGTGGATCCTGCGTGTACTTTTTTCCATTTTACCAGTGCAAATTCACCAGACTTTTACACGGTAGCAGTTCTTCACGAGCCTGAGCCCATAGTCAAGATGAATTCAGCCGACAGAGTCATCCTTCAACACAACCGTGTTCGCCTGGTTGATGAGATGCGGCATGCGGGGGCAATATGTGATGTGCTTATGGTTGATAAAATACTGCTGAAACAGGGTGTGGAAGATATCAAGGCGGAGAAGACTCCTTCACGACAAAACGGAGCTCTGCTCGATGCTCTAGTGCGTCGTGGTCCCTATGCATTTCTAGCGTTCGTGCATGCACTGGAATTGACGGAAAATGAAGAATTGGCTCATCTACTTGAAATTCCCGTTGTAGAAGAGGGTATCTTAGTTATGGATACTACCGAACAGCGTACAGCTACCAAACGTACGGACATGCACCCAGAGTGTGGTGTACCAGCCAAACGCGGTGCACGTGCCAAGCGAGGGTCCCGACAAACCCCTTTAGAAACACCTGAACCCGTTCTCCAGCCAGTGCCTGAGTCCATGGATGTACAAGATGAAGAAGAGGGCGGGAAACAAGAAAAAGAAGAAGAGGGAGGGAAACAGGAAAAAGAAGAAAACCCCATGGTGCAACTTCCTATGTCTATGCAGTCCATTAATAACATAATCCAGCAGGCCTATGAGTCGGCCCACACGGATATATGGCAGCTTTCAGCTAATTTGACTGTGAGTGTGAAAGACGCACAAGTACATTTTAATGTACTGGCCTATATGGACAGACCCGCTAGGCGTATTGCCTTGTCTTCGGAGTGCTGGCAAAGACTGGAGACCGTTTATTATGCCGTGGACGCGGTGATTGCCGAGCAGGCGGGTAACGAAGTGAAATTTTCTCTAGGTGAAGACATCTATGTGAGTGTTGGTTATTTCAACGACGACCTGCTGCTGCATATCCGTAAATGGAAAATGACGGCCGATACACAACAGCTTGCGCCTTGTCCTCAGGGTGTCACTTTGAAAATACCGGTGTGGCGCAAGTTGCAGAGTGTGTCAGCTGCAATTCGTCAAGCTTTGGATTACCAGGTGTCTCACACTATTTATCTCAAGTACATTGACACAGTTATGGCTTTGGTGAGACCTCGCGTTCGACAACTGCGTCTGGAAGCCTGTGCAGGGTGTTTCAACAACAGTCCCATAATAATGCATACGTGTATGGATATTAGTGTACCCTCACACGCGCTGATCACTGAAGCATTACGGATTGTGACCGAGGAGCAAATTGCCGTGGCATTGGAATCTGCCTGCCCTCCTACCATTCCACGTGAAGAGATTACTACCTACATCTATGTACACCAGGGACGGAAAAACGATGAGGAGTTCAAGCAAGTCTTGTTGCGTAACTGGACAGTAGTACCGTTCCCTAATACGCGCTGATCATTGTGGTGAAAACGGAACTATTGAACCTTTTCATGAAAAAACATTTTCACACATTGACCTTATTCCTACACGTTAATTGAAGTGCCATTGATAGCGTATTATTATTATAAAATTCAACACTGTTTCACTGTGGTGAAGACGAATTATTGAACATTTTCATGAAGCCATTTTTCACACATTTTACTCTATTCCTATTCGTTCATTGAAGCGCCATTGATAGCGTATAATTATATTAAAATTCAATATTTCCAGTTTCACTGTTGTAAATACGTTCATTCTATTGTGTTAGTGTTGTTGTTGTATAAATATTGAACTACTTTTCAAGTTGAAAACATTCACATAAACATGTTTGTTTCATTCTATTGTGTTAAATAAAAAAAAAATTTCAAAAAAAATTTAAAAAAAAAATGCGTGTTAGTGTTCATTTAGTGGGGGAGCTGATGTTATATTTTTTGTGCTCAGTTAGAAGTTTCTCTTTCGAAGGAATGGGGTGGCCCTGAAAAGGGCCGTTGGAAAGTGTTACTACACTTGTTTTTTTAGGAGCGGTAGATTTTCTTCACTCCGGCTACCTGCCTTCTGCAGACGGGACACTTTATTTGAAAATGCTGTTCGTCGGTTTCATTGCAGTGGCACTCAGCCCCTGTACACGTTAGTGTCACCCAGCATTCTTCGCATACGCATAAATGTCCGCACGGAAATAGGGCGTACTCTGTGTCCTCGTTTGTACACACACTGCAGTTGGCTTTACTTAGTTCATTATGCAGGTCTTTTTGTAGTTGAACCTTGACTCTGTCCATTTGCTTCATGTCTTCTCTCATTTCGTCCATCTGTTCGTTTTGGCTGGCCACCTGGTCGTGTAGGCGCAGCATCTCTTCGTTCATGCGGGTTACCTCGTCGCAAGAGTATTGTTGTTGTTGTTGTTGTTGTTGTTGTTCAGGTGGTGCTGTTGTAGCTGGCATCTCTGTTTCCGGTGTTGTTATAATTGGCGTTTGGGTAGCCGTTGTATTTTCTGGTGGTTTGTGACAGTTTCTGTTACAGTTTAACCACTGTACGGTGGGCAGTTCTTCTTCGTCCGTGTCATCATTATTATCTTCATCCATAGCCGCCGTCACCTCTTGGTCTTGTTGTGCACTTTGTCGTCTCAACGTATCGGCAATATGACGTTGATGCACTCGCTGTAGGCTTGTAATAATCGTGACACCGCCATCCTCTTCATGTGTAATGACCTCCCTATGGTCTCTAGGATCCTCGAATACTAGTCTTCTTGTAGTCATGATGTATTATTGTGTATGAATGGTAATAACATTGATCGCGCTAAATATATATATATGTGTAGGCACTCATGTTGTAAATCAACACGGTGGGTGTCGGCCCTGTTGTAAACCAACATGGCGCTGTGATTCGGAGATGTTCGGGGGCAATGCAGTGTTATGATAAATGATTGTGTCTATTAATAGCATCACAGTTACACCGCATCGCTGATTGGTGGGTGTACCAAAATGTTTACGCCAACGTCCGCGCGACCACCCTTCCTGGGTTAATTTACAATCCTGAGATTTTGCACGCGCAACCACCCTTCCTGGGTTAATTTTTTTGTCTTACGCGTCTAAAATGGATGAAATCATTAAAATAGTGGCTTAGTCTACTGCTAATTTTCTTAATTTTTAAATGCTACATCCCTGAGTTGCCCCCGTTCAATTTGAAATAATTTTTATACTCACCTGGCATTTATTGCAAAATCACACGGGGTTTAAAATTGTCAAAGAAACACAAATTTTCTTGCAGCGTGTACGTTTGCATCCTCCATTTCGCTGACGTCCGCGTGCTGTACGGTATAAATAGCAGTGTTTTTTATCTTGTTCATTCACAATTACATGATGTCTGAAATAATGGATATTGATGCAGTGATGAAAGACTTGCTGAGTGATAGTCACCTATCACTCTCACCGATGCAGAACACAAAATGGCTGGATGATATATTACAGCCCCCAGATGAACAACACTCTCCGGTACCACAGCATGATGTCACTGCGCTGGAAAGTACACAACACCCACCGATAGAGGACCAATGGCTAGATGTAGATGATTTATTACAGTCCAGCCTATTTACAGATCAACAAGAAGAAGAAGAAGAAGAACCGGTACTACAGCATGATGATGATGATGATGATGTCACCTCCCTGGAAAGGCCGCCGTTTCAACAAATGCTCCAACATGTGTTCCAACACTATGATCAAGAAGAAGATAGCCAAGTTCAACTGCTACCCGGTCCCGATCATGGCGTGGGAGGCCAGGGAACGAGAATACAGCCAGAAGAGGGAAAGGAGAAAAGCGTAGGAAGAAAAAGAAAAAGGAGTGAACAACAAAAACAAGAAATTCAACACCTGCATGACTACGCTACTACCATAAAAAGAAGACTGGCACCACCCGTAAAATGGACACCAGCCCGGTTTTTACGCTGTGTACAATGCGCTACACGTTTTGCAAAATATGCAATATTTCCCTGTGGCCACCAAGCCCTGTGTCTACGCTGTATGGACGCCACACAGACCTACCCAAAAGACGACCCTATGTTCAATGATACACCCCTAGAGTGTATTTTTGTCACCATGGATTGTCCCGTGTGTACCCGGCGGCGGATAAATTTCTCCCCAATGATGTAAACCCTTACATCTCCAAAGGCCCTTTTCAGGGCCAACCATTTCTCCGAAAGAGAGACTTCTAACTCAGCACAAAAATAAAAAACACCCAACTCCTGCACATGCACACACACACACACACACCTAAAGGTAACAATAGGTAAAAAAAATAACACATGAATTTTTTTCCATGTTAAAAAAAACCCATTCCTATGTTTATACCATTAGAATTGTCCCTAAAAAGAGTGGCGTGCACTGTATTTAATGCCCATGTATGCCAGAATCCCTTGATTTGACACGAAAATTCACACTAACCAACTCCCATGTTAAATGATTGTGTCTATTAATAGCATCAAAGTGACATCGCATCGCTGATTGGTGAGTGTACCAAAATGTTTACGCCGACGTCCGCGCGACCACCCTTCCTGGGTTAATTTACAATCCTGAGATTTTGCAGATTGGTAATAATACTATATCAGAATATAGAGGCGAGTATCTGTTCCTATGTTAAATCATTGCACGTATTGAAATAACATTGAGGTTGGCCCTGAAACGAGTGTTGACCAGAATCTCCTTGATGGCCAGAATCCCTTGATTTGACACGAAAATTTCACACTAACCAACTCCCATGTTAAATGATTGTGTCTATTAATAGCATCAAAGTGACATCGCATCGCTGATTGGTGGGTGTACCAAAATGTTTACGCCGACGTCCGCGTGACCACCCTTCCTGGGTTAATTTACAATCCTGAGATTTTGCAGATTGGTAATAATACTATATATAGAATATAGAGGCGAGTACCCGTTCCTATGTTAAATCATTGCATGTATTGAAATAACATTGGAGGTTTGTCCCTGAAAAGGGCCGCGTGCACTGTATTTAATGCACATGTATGCCAGAATCCCATTGATTTGACACTAAAATTCACACTAGCAAAGCCCCATGTTAAATGATTGCGTCTATTAATAGAGTCGATAGTCGAAGTGGAGAGTACCTAAAATGTTTACGCCGACGTCCGCGCGCCACCACCCTGCCTGGGTTAATTTTTACAATCCGTTCACTGTGTCTATGTTTCAAGTAAGGAGATGGCCCTGAAAAGGGCCGTTGATAGGGGCAGGGATTGTTTTTTGGTGTTGCAAATGGCTAATAATACTATAGAATATAGAGGAGAGGAGATTGTAGGATTTCAATTGAATGTGCCTTGTTTAGAAGTTCCTCTTTCGAAGAATGGGGTGGCCCTGAAAAGGGCCGTTGGGTTGGTTGG
>JAVTVY010046744.1:0-22531 GCA_036873755.1 Hanleya hanleyi
CGTGACATGTTGATGCCTCCTCCACCATCTCCTACACCACTTCCGGTGCCCGAGTGGGCTGGTTATCAACCTCGCCCCGTATCATCAAGGAGGCCTACTTCCGGTTCCCATCCTCAGCTACCACTTGATCTCTCACAGGGTAGTAGATCTACACCTCCCTCGTTTGTGCCCAGGTTTACCCCTGTGAATCCCGGGACAGTGAATAACGCTGAGACGGAAGCGGAATAACGGACTTCCTTGTTCGATGCTGATCCGGACCTCGCTGCGTCCAGTTACTCTGATACACTGGCTCGCCTGCCTGAGATACAACACATATCACGAATCGTTAGATTCTTGGTATGTGCTTTAGAATAGGTTAACCAAAGGACTATTCTGTGAAGTCATGTGACGCAGTCAGTATGTCGGCACCTCTTCCCACTTCCCTTATATGTGTTGTAATTTATGAGTTGTTTCCGGATATGACTCCTCCGTCAATTGTAGAATCCAGAAGGGTCACTGCGATGTCTGATCTCCGACAAGAGCCGTCACATCGCACGTCACTTCCGCCTTCTAGAGCTGTTTTTGAATGTGCTGAACGCATGCGGGACGCCTTCTCACTTCCTAAGACCCAAGATGAGAGGCAACGACAACAGAAGTCTAGATCTCTTCTTAAGAAATCTACTGGTGTCTTCCCGTTGGAGCGACCGATGTTCCGGCCGTATTCAGTACACGGCTCACCTTGGCATGATCGAGCAGCAGTCCAGGAACCAGAACTCGATCAGTTTCTTGGAGTCTCTCCGCCGAAGAAAGACATTCCTCTTTCTGTTCGTCAGATGTGTCTACTGGAGGACACTTCTAGACAGGAGGTAGCGATTACTTCCCATCTCGATTGGTTTCTTTACGCCATTCGCACGATCCTTAATCGCATACCCCAAACGTCACCTTCCGGTTATGTATCTGTTCCGGTGGATGACGTCAACTTGATGAAGGACTTCCTGACGGCAGCTGCGCGTGCAGACGCGGACTTGATGGCATCCTCAGTCCTCATGTCCGCTATGTTTGTACACTTAAGACGTCTTCCACTGTTTTCGGCCCTGCCTACGTATACCCCGGCCAGTGTGAGATCGACCTTAAGGCAGCAGTCCCCCGCCTCAGGACTTCTGTTTGCCGGTGTACTACCTGAGCTGCAGAATGAAATGTCCGCTGCCAGGACCACACATTCTTACTTTGGACAGAGGAAGCGATCGGCCCCCGAGGCCTCGACGTCGTCTTCCTCGGCCCCGAAGAAAGCTTCATCTTCAAGTTCTTCTTCCGGGGCTGGTGCCAAGAAGGATGTACCCTCCTCTTCGAAATCCGGTGGAGGTTCGAAGGGAGGGGGGAGCGGCCACTCTAAACGTGGTGGCGGAAAAGGGAAGTCCGCCAAAGCTTCCAAGAAATGAGGACACGGGCCATGCAGATGTGCTTTCTGCATGGCGAGACCGCACGTTGCCGCTGTTCCCAATTCCACCAGATCTGGCGCTTCCGGTAGGCGGGAGACTTGTAAGGTTTTGGAGGAATTGGGAGGCAATCCAGGCGGATTCGTGGGTATTGAACACCCTACGTCATGGGTATCGGCTGGAGTTCGCCACAACTCCCCCGTTGACTACGTCACCCAGGGCGTCTCGAATTCCAGTGCGTCGGGAGCACCTGATGGAGATTCAGAGGTCCGTGGACAAGTTGGTAGTGAAGGGTGCAGCCATAGAACTTCCGCCAAACGATCTGTCCCCGGGCTTTTATTCTCCGGTGTTCCTGGTCCCCAAGAAGAACACCACCGAAATGCGTATGGTTATAAACCTGCGTCGGTTGAACAAGGACTTCTTGGCCCCGCCGCCTCATTTCCGGATGGAGTCGTTCCGGTCTATTCGTTCGGCTCTGTTACAAGGGGATTGGATGACGTCTCTCGACCTCCAAGATGCATATCTGCATGTTCCGATCTACAGGGCTCATCACAAGTATCTGCGCTTCCTGGTTGGCAACCGGAAGTTCCAGTTACGCGTGCTCCCTTTCGGACTATCCACATCCCCTTGGGTCTTCACCAGAATTTTCAACCCGGTGGCGTCATTCCTGCACACGAGAGGTCTCAAGTACCACTTCTGCCTCGACGATTCCCTGCTACGGAATCAGTGCAGGGAGGAACTCCGCAAGGACACCAATTTCGTTTGGGAGGTCCTTGTTGCTCTGGGCTATCTTCCTCACGAGGGCAAATCGGAGTTGACACCATCCCAGTCTCGAGTCTTTCTCGGAGTTTCCTACGACACCCTTTCAGCATTAGCGAAACCTCCGGAAGACCGCTGGAAGAAAATTCTGACGTCGGTGCCGACGTTCCTGTCAGCATCGCACAGACGTGCTCTCCAGTTCGCTGCAATTATCGGCCTGTTAACATCAACTCAGGATGTAACACCTCAAGGTCGGTTGCAGCTTCGGCCATTGATGATGTACCTCAACAACCATTGGCCGAAACGGCACCTGAATCCTACTGTCCCTGTGACAGAGGATGTCAAACGTCTCCTACGCTGGTGGCTGCAGCCGGAGAACGTGATGATAGGTGTCACCTTCCTACCCTTTCAGCCGTCCCGTCAACTGTTCACGGACGCATCGATGGAAGGATGGGGAGCACATTTGGGTTCGAGGTCAATATCCGGCTTGTGGAACGACAGCCAGAGGAAGCTACATATCAATGTATTGGGAGTTCCAGGCCGTAACCCTGTCCATACAGAGATTGCTTCCAGACCTCAAGAACCAACGCTTGTTAGTAGCAACGGACAACACGACAGTCCTCGCCTACATAAACAAGCAGGGAGGGACTCACTCTCCCCAACTGCTGGATCAAGCACAGAAATTCTTCAGCCTATGTTGGGACAACGGAATTTCTGTGCGAGCTCGCCACATTCCCGGTCATCTGAACGTCTTAGCCGACGCACTGTCCAGACCGAATCAGATAATAGCGACCGAATGGCAGCTCCACGAAGACATCCTAGCCCAGATGTCTCGGATATGGGAGACGCCGAACGTAGATCTGTTCGCCACCCATTGGAACCATCTACTGCCGGCCTAATGTGTCTCCCGTTCCGGATCCAGCAGCCCTGGCAGTCGATGCCCTGTCTTTGGACTGGTCCGACATGATTGCGTACGCCTACCCGCCGCCAGCAATCTTGTCACAAGTCCTCCGGATGATCCAAGCACAGCCGTGCGTGGTCTACCTTGTGGCTCCGTGGTGGCCCACTCGCCCTTGGTTTCCAGACCTGATGGATCTTCTCATAGACGTGCCTCGTCGGCTGCCACTTTGGTGGAACCTGCTTCGTCAGCCGAGATCCAGCCTGTATCACTCGAATCCCGGTCTATTTCAACTGACCGCGTTCAAGTGCTCCAGCATCAGCTCGTTGAGGCTGGATTTTCTGTCGAAGCGTCCGAAAGGATGGTCCGGTCCACCAGGGCATCAACGACTGCGGTGTACCAGAACAAGTGAAAGTCCTTCGCTACCTGGTGTTTTGGACGTGGAATTGTTGCAACCTCTGCCACTGTTCACCAGGTAGCAGACTTCCTTTTGCATCTGTTCCATGATAGGCAGCTTGTTCCGGCCACGGTCGACGGCTATCGGTCCGCTATCTCCAGGGTACTTCAATTGACCACAGGTGTCAACCCATCACTCGACGTCAACCTTTCTGCCCTTCTTCGTTCCTTTCGGGTGGAGAGGCCTACTCCGACGCCGCAGCTTCCTAAATGGGATTTGGCTCTGGTTTTGAGACGGCTCTCTGAGCCGCCCTTCGAACCCATCGGCACCTGTGAGTTGAAGTTTCTATCTTACAAGACCGTATTTCTGATTGCCTTTGCCTCTGCCGCCCGCATATCAGAAATCCGTGCCTTGGACTTCAGGTCTTAGAGATACAACCCTAAGTGGACCTGGGTGGCGTTATCTACTCTCCCGGATTTTGTTGCGAAGAACCAGTCCCTCTACGACAATCTTCCGAGAGAGTTCGTCATCCCGGCTCTGTCCAATATCCTGTCCGCGGCTGTTGACGATGACAGAGTCTTGTGCCCCGTCAGAGCTCTCTCCTGTTAACTGGCACGTGTGGAGCATATGAGAGCTGGGCGGGTGCGTCTTTTCATCCCGTTTGGGCCCTCTTCCAAGCAGGAGATATCTAAAAATACTATATCTTCCTGGCTTGCCAAGACTATTCGTTTTGCATACACGGACGTACCACCTGAGGTTATCTCCTTGTCCAAGGTCTCCGCCCATGAGGTCATGGCCATGGCGGCATCCTGGCCTCTATGGACCAATAGATCCGTGTCCGACATAATGAGGGCCTGCTACTGGAGGAGTAATGTTACCTTCGTGTCTCACTACCTCCGGGATCTGACGCTCCAACGACGGGACATCTTCTCACTGGGACCCCTGGTGGCTGCCCAGTCAGTTGCGGACCCGTCTACGCACTAGACCTCCTAGTGATTTTACCATTTTTTTAAAAATCTGGTAAGTGTCTGCTCTCCCCAAATTTTCAAAAAAGGGGGGGGCGGGAGGTTTTGGTCTAGTGCTTGTCAGCCATTCACTAGGCCCGCTTATATGTATATATTAGGGCTGGGTGATTATATCGATGGCCATACCGTCATGTTATATGTCTTTATGGCACTCGATTATCTCGCTGACTCCTGTTTTGCCTTGCGGCCTATGCTTGAGAACTTTTCTGTTTGACCACTATTTCCCTCCTCCTGCTATGATATTCTAGCAATAAGGTATGTGAAGGTAAGTTTTATAGCACAAGAAATATGAAAAATTTGAAAATCAATTTTCCTATTTCTAAGCTAAAACTTACCTTCACATACTGTGATGGCCCTCCCAGCCTCCCCGCTAATGGGTTATTCACACTGCGATTGAATAGGAAAGAAGGAAGTGACGTGGTCAGACAGAGAGGATTCTGGGTACTCGCGCATGGGCATTGGGGCATTACAGGGACTATTCTTTCGGTTCTGTGGCAAGGTTTTACAATGGGGCAATCGCGTAGGAACACGATACCAATAAGGTATGTGAAGGTAAGTTTTAGCTTAGAAATAGGAAAATTGATTTTCAAATTTTTCATATTTCATTTGCTCCCTCATCACTATTTTGGATATGCCCAAGATGCACTGTTTGAAGGGGTATGTAAATACGCTCTGAATGATCTTCTTGTAAGTACTCGGCTAATTCAACCACCCTATTAACAATCAATCACAATAAGATTTCGCTTCAAATTTTGCTCAGCCATTCTAATAAATTTGATCACCACCGAAATGTATTCTAAACTATATTGATGAGGTTACAATTGTCAGTACAGTAACCATGGTAACCTCAAACCATCAGTGTAGAGTAAGTGCCATGTAAGTTCCATACATATAGCGGTGGCCGAGTGGTCTAAGGCGCTTCGCTGGTGACCGCTAGCCTCACACTGCTGAACCGGCACGGGTTCGAGCCCAGCTGGTCCATGTGTGAAAGTTTGTCAGTTACTTGCCGAAGGCCGGTGGTTCTCTCCGGGTACTCCGGCTTCCTCCACCAACCAAACTGACTGTCACCATATGAGTGAAACAAACTTGAGTGTGACATTAAGCCAAATCCCCTCCGTACATATAGCTATTGGTCAACCAACTTCATTCCTCTGTGGTGGGGTGAGTATAGCTATTGGTCAACCAACTTCATCCCTCTGTGGCGGGGTGGGCATAGCTATTGGTCAACCAACTTCATCCCTCTGTGGCGGGGTGGGCATAGCTATTGGTCAACCAACTTCATCCCTCTGGTGGGGCAGGCATAGCTATTGGTCAACCAATTTCATCCCTCTGTGGTGGGGTGGGCATAGCTATTGGTCAACCAACTTCATCCCTCTGTGGTGGGGTGGGCATAGCTATTGGTCAACCAACTTCATCTCTCTGTGATGGGGCGGGCATAGCTATTGGTCAACCAACTTCATCCCTCCGTGGTGGGGCAGGCATAGCTATTGGTCAACCAACTTCATCCCTCTGTGGTGAGGCGGGCATACCTATTGGTCAACCAACTTCATCCCTCTGTGGTGGGGCGGGCATAGCTATTGGTCAACCAACTTCATCCCTCTGTGGCGGGGCGGGCATAACTATTGTAGTATTGGTCAACCAACTTCATCCCTCTGTGGGGCGGGCATATCTATTGGTCAAGTAACTTCAAACCTCCTGTATTTGACCTGTATTTGTGTGCTTTTTTATTGCTTAATTTCCTAAGGTATATTTGATGCATTTTCCAGCACTGTCATACTGTAAACAACTAGAAGAATAATGTTGTGTATTTATCATAATGATCATGTCTAACTCGTTAAAGGCAATCATAGCGGAGCTGGTGAGTTGATTTTCAATAAGTTACCTATAAAGTACGGTACTTTGATTCCCAGTCAGTTCATGGGGGTAATGCTGTGTACAAGAGCTGGGCTAATCAGAGTGATAACAAGGTACTAAAATAGAAATCACTCATGTGTGACAGAACAATGGCTTTAGCACAGAGTGGCATATCTGCTTGATTTAACCGATCACAGTGGTTAAGAAGCCCCTTCAAGATGCCGCTTCCTGTGACAGCAGGATGTTAGCGCTCTGAAAATGGGAGAATGGTAAAGAGTTTGAATGTTTTGAGCCTATTTTCTTCATGCAGACATATTTGTCTCAGTTATAGTCTATTCATTCATGTAGTTGAAATGCTGAATAAGTGAATATGACACTTGCAACTGTATACCAAGTGTCCTAGAATTGTAGTATTGCCAGGAATTTGAATCCTTCAGTAGAAATGAAAATCCGACTGTCCTATTATTAAATTAGTTGTTTCCAGCTGTTTTTAGATTCAAAATTGAAGTCACATATTAAAAAATATATTTTGCTAGTAAAGTGCAAAGTGTCTGTTGATATTTACAAAAAGTAAGGGAAGAACCCTCTATCTGTTCATGATGGTGAAGCCAAAAACTAATTCCTGTATTTCTGCATAAAACAGAAGTTTCAGATTGCAAATTCTTAGTGGGTAAAGTGATGTCCAATAGCATCATATACCACACAATCATGACAATTTGACGTCAATTTTCTCATTGATGTCAGTTGTAATATATTCATTTTATTTAGGACACATTTGATCATGCAGGGATAATGAAATACTTTGTTTTGCATCACAAACAGTTTGCATGTATAGATCTCCAAAGCCGAATATGTACCTTGGGCACATGAACATCATGAATATAGTTGTGTTAATTACCTCAATTCTGGAATGAATCCTCCACTATGGTCTGGTCAGTGATCGCCTGATCTCTTCGAGATTTAAGCTTTCACTGGTTTTGACCAGATCAGAATGAAGGAAAGTAATATCACACCATCATCAGGTAAATAATTGCAAAACCTGACCTGTTGTATTGAAACAATACTTATTTATTTATACTAGAGCTAAAATTGCAGGCAGATACACTCCATATGACCTACGTACCAGTATTAAATCCATAGTGATCAACATTGGTAGATACTTCATGTACGAAGCTATCGTCAGAGTCTTTTTGCAGCTGAAAAGGCCCAAGTCTAGTGTTACATCATAAACGATAATAGAAAAAATGTGACAGAAAACTTTTGTGAAGTCAAGGATTAACGATCAAATATTTATTTACAATACTAAAATCATACACAAATTAAGTAAGGTTAATACAACAAACAAATGTCAAATATAGTCTTACTGTTCAATGCTATACTGGTGTATACTTCACAGTCTGTTTTGATGTGCAAATCTCTATACAGTCTGTGCCGCACAAATCGCTGTTCTGTATTTTGATATTTGAACACTGCTCAGTTGTTGTCCAGTTTTCTTCCAACCAATCATAACGACATACCAAAACTATACTGGACTCTCAAAATGCATAAATCACCATACAAAGCTAGATTCATAGCTGGTTCTAGAAGCTGCACCACCAAGCTTCTTTCAACCCTATTGACGAGGGCCCTTCAGGAGGTAAAAGCATTTTGAGAAAGGTATTGCGCCACTATTTCTAAGAACTCTGGCATTGAATGTATGTGGATATTGAAAAATTCAAAATGTCTTACGGAAGAACTTGATGCTAAAGGTCACATACCGTACAGACATGTATCCACATGGGATTTCTCGTCTCTCTATACTACAATCCCTCATCAGGACCTTATTGACCGTATAAGTTCATTAATAGTATCTGTGTTCAAGAAAACTGATCGTAGATATATTAATGTCGGAAGCTATAAAGCATTCTTTAGCTCGACTACATACAAGAGATATCATTCATGGGATGTTTCTTTGTTGCTTGAATTTCTCATTAAAAATATCTGTGAAATTTGGCAACACAATATATCAGCAGCATATAGGTATTCCAATGGGTACTAATTGTGCACCCCTGTTGGCTGACCTGTATCTATTCTCTTATGAATATGACTATATGCAGGCGCTTTCAAAAACCGATCCATTCAAAGCCCGTTCCTTCTCATTCACCAAACGCTATATAGATGATCTTCTCGCTGTGGATAATGGCTATATAAATGACGCAGTGAAGGATATATATCCACCTTCACTGGATTTGAAGGAAACTACAGATAGCCCTACAGGCACATCATATTTAGATCTCTATCTCTATAAAAGTGAAGCGGGCATTCTCTCTCGTCGACTTTATGACAAGAGATGATTACAATTTCGACATCGTAAACTATCCCTTTCTGGATAGTAATATTCCAGTGGGACCTGCATATGGCGTATACATATCTCACTTAGTAGCATTTGCTAGATCCTGTGTTAAATGTGATGATTTTAATCAACGTCACAAAACATTGTTGCAGAAACTTATAAAACAGGGCTATTCCACCAAGCGCCTCCACTCAAAGTTTCTCAAATTTGGCGATACATATCGCATGCTGATAGCAAAATACGAACGTAGCGTGCGAGATCTATGGCGCTATGTTTCGTAACTTGTGTCTAATTCCGCTTAACCCGGGGCTAGGGGTCGTATGAACCATGTACTTCAAGATCCTCATGGTACGCATATGAACAGTCACAATCAAAGCGTGACTGAGATACATCATTCTTTAGATGCCGACTTTACAACGAATATTATGGATTAAGAATACTGATCAGCGATACGGATTTGATATTTTTGGAACATCATGATGTCTTGCCGGCATCATTGAAAACTGTTGACCGCTTCTCGCTTGCAGGAAACAAGCTTATGTTTATGTATACTATGATTGTCTTTTTGAATTTGGTGCTAATACTGTTATATGGAATGTGGAATATGTCTTTGGATTATGGACGCGGATATTCTCTAATGGACGACGGCTGGATTATGAATGACGGACTAGATGCTTGTAATTCGACAGTTCAATCACATAGATTACAACGCAGCCAAAAGTCAATTCACAGGAGTATACAATCCGTATAGTAAGTATAACGCATCCACATAAAGTCAGTCTGAATTCCCCCCTCGATCACTGAATGTTGGGCTATTTATACTCTATGAGGCATTCAAGACAATTCTACAAATCACGAAGTTTCCAGAACACATAGCTTTGACGCATGATCTGACCCAGATACAATCGACAACAGCTTCGAGAAAACTCCATGACTATAAGCACATAACAGAATGTAAACAAGCTTGCATAGCTCTATTATTCGAGAAATATTCACAGTGTCTAATAATAATACCATGACACTCCCCCTCTTAAAAAAAAGAAAGTTTCAAACTTGGAACTTTCTTGACAATTCAAAACATTATTGCAAAACAAAATCTATATTACAACAGCAAAATGTTGACAAACATATGTACATTATATTCGAGACAACCAATCAGCAATCAAATTGTCCTTGCCCTCAATATGTCTGATTTCAATATTGTATTCTTGTAACACCTAACTATCTCAACAATCGTTGATTTTTGTTTTTCATCTTACTTATGAAAACAAGTGGATTGTGAATACTGAATACTGTGGATACTGAATACAGTAATTGGCAACGATGAAGAAGTAACATAAACATCAAAATGTTGTAAAGCCAGTATCATTGCCAAACTTTTTCTCAATTGTAGAATAATTTCTCTGATGTTTGTCAAATTTACGTAAAAAATAACATATTGGGTGATCTATACCTTATTGTAACAAAACGGCACCAGCAGCAACATCACTAGCATCTACAGCCAGTTTAAAAGGTGAATCAAAATCTGGTGCTGAAAGAACTGGCGTGCTCTTGAGTATGGCTTTCAGGTTTTCAAAAGCTGATTCACATTCATCGGTCCAAACAAAAGTTCCCCTCTTTCTTAAGAGTTTAGTTAAAGGCTCAATAATATCTGAAAAATTTGGACAAAATTTCCTGTAGTAACCAGCCATACCCAAGAAACCCATCAGTTGTCTCTTACATGTTGGTCTTGGAAATGGCGAGATAGCACTAACCTTAGCATCTACAGGTTTACCCGGACCTACAACATGACCCAAGAATGTCACACGTGTATGTCCGAATTCACTTTTTCCAAGGTTGACTCAGCTTGGCGTCACTCAGCCGATTGAACAGTGCGCGAATTCTCTGTAGATGATCATCCCATGTATCGCTGTAGACAATGACGTCATCAATGTAAGTCTCACATCCTTCCAAACCAGAAGTAACCCGGTTGATGAGACGCTGGAACGTGACTGGAGAATTTTTCATCTTAAATGGCATGACTTTGTACTGAACAGACCCTCCGAAGTGACGAATGCTGATATCTCCTTCGCACAATCTGTCAGTGGAACCTGCCAAAATCCTTTCAGAAGATCAAACTTTGACACGAACTTGGCACTTCCCACTTTATCAATGCAATCGCCAATGCATGGACTAGGGAATGTGTCTGTTTTGGTCAATGTGTTCACCTTTCTGTAGTCGGTACACATCCTGTACCTGCCATCTGGCTTTGGAACGAGGATACAAGGTGAACTCCAGTTACTATTACTTGGTTCAATGAAGTCATTGTCCAATAAATGCTGAATCTCTTTTTTCGGGTAGTTTTGTTTAATGGCATTCAAACGATATGGGTGCTGCTTCACTGGATTAGAATCTCCGACATTGTATCAATCCGAGTAGGAATGTCGGGGAAACATGTTCATATTGACTGAGCAGAGTTCGTAGTTCTTCCTGACGCGCTGGTTCAAGATGACACAACTTGGAATCCAAATTAAGTAGAATGTCAAGAGTTCTGTAATTTCGCCGTAGTCATGGGCTCTTCACATGTTTCATTATTATCAAGGTCAGAACTAACTACACTTACAGGCTGTACAGTACTGTTAGTGCTATCTCTGTCTATGTATAACTTTAACATATTTACATGACATAACTGTTTGTTTTTACGCCTGTCAGGAGTCTGAATTACATAATTAAGGTCACTTAGTTTCTTTTTAATGACCTAAGGACTATAATATCTAGCCTTAAGTGGATTACCAGGAATAGACAGAAAAGCCAGTATCTTATCACCAGGTTTTAAACTTCGTTTAAGGGCATGTTTATCATATACACCTGGAAAGAAGTTAAGCACCCCCGTGAACATTTACAAAGGTATATGTATTGGTCGATATTAGAGGTGTACACTCACAGTAAGTTTGTAAAACTGCATGCTATCATGTAAGGTCATGTTCTGGCTACAAGAAAACACAATAATGACGGCGTATCAAAAAAGTAACTGTTTGAGCTCAAAATGATACCAGTTACAAGTATGGAGCTGGAGTCAACCAGGCAACATGGTTTGGATATGAATGGATATAAAAAGTCATTTGTAACAAGGGAAAGTTTTCCAATTCAATATCTGGTGTATCCGCCACGTGCTTGGATAACTGCTGCTACCCGGCGTCGCATCCCCCCAGTCAATCGTCGCATCCGTTGCATAGGAAACTGTCGCCATTCCTGGTGCAAAGCTGCTTCCAACTCACTCAGATTTTATACTGGAGGTTCACGTGCTTGTATTCGACGCCCACGAATATCCCAAATGTGCTCCAGAGGGATTCAGATCAGGACTCATGGCGGGCCAAGGAAGATGAGTCACTGCATTATTCTGAATGAATGCTGTCACTGAACGAGAACGGTGCGGTCTAGCGTTGTCATCCATAAACACAGGTCTGGTAGCAAGAGGATGATTATCAAAATGGGTGGACAACAACTGGCTCAAGGACATCCTGGATATACTGATCGCCATTCAGATTCCCACGTATTGTTACCATGTCAAGCTTACAGTCATGAGAGACACAGCCCCACACCATTACTGAACCCCCACCAAAGGCAAATGTCGGTTTGATGTTCTTGGTGTATAGGCTGTATTTGGCTGCCTCCAAATTACAAGCGTCAGATCCGTCATCCATAATTCAGCCGTCGTCCATTAGAGAATATCCGCGTCCATAATCCAAAGACCTATTCCATACTCCATATAACAGTATTAGCACCAAATTCAAAAAGACAATCATAGTAGGCCCCCTATACATAAACATAGGCTTGTTTTCTGCAAGAGAGAAGCGGTCAACAGTTTTCAATGAGGCCGGCAAGACATCATGATGTTCCAAAAATATCAAATCCGTATCGCTGATCAGTATTCTTAATCCATAATATTCGTTGTGAAGTCATCTAAAGAATGATGTATCTCAGTCACGCTTTGATTGTGACTGTTCATATGAGTATCATGAGAACTCTCACGCGTCCATCGGTTACATGAAGAAGGAACCGGCTTTCATCCGACCAATGAATTCTTCTCCAACTCCTCAGATTCCAGCGGTGTCGTGCTATACACCAAGCCAAACGCACTCGTTGGTGATGATCACTCAGGAGAGGACGTTTGACGACCCTTCTGGACCGATACCAGGCACTTCTTAAGCGATTCCTGACTATTCTCGTGGAGAAACGGCGATTTGGTAACCAGAGGTTTTTCAGAACAGCACTTGTGGCGAATGGATCTCGTCGAATTAGCCACAGAAGTGCTCTGTCTTGACGTTGTGATGTCACCCGGGGTCATCCGGAACGTGGCCGGTCTCTCACCTCATTGGTTTGTCTGTGTTTCCTCACCAGACGGCTGATAACTGTGTAGTTGATATTGAGTTGATGACCAATTGCTTTAAAGGATTTACAGGTTGAATGCATACCAATAATTTGCAATCTCTGTGCATCTGATATCCTTCTTCGTGCCATGACGACAGATAAATATTGAATATTGCAACCCATGCACATTAAATACCGAAATATGGGGCGTGCACAAACTGCATTTGGGAAAATTCGTGGGTTCCCTTTTCCACATGCTTCCTATGATATTTTTTCGTGTCACTTTCCATGAAGAACGTTCGCCACTATTTGTTGGATCATCAGTATTATCATACCTACCACCAGACACAGGCTAAACCTTAACATCGGTGTGTTATTAGTCATTATATTAGGGGGTGCTTAACTTTTTTCCAGGTGTATAGGTTATTTTTGTGCGGACTTTAAATTTGACATGGCCAAATCACGTGCTTTAGTCAACCTGGTGCGAAAGACCGACACATATTGTAAGAGACTACATGAGTCAAGATCACTGTCTAGGATTTTTCCTTTAGCAGTTTATGTGGTCCTCTAACTGTATGATCAAAGACTAATTCAAATGGACTGAATCCTAAAGACTTGAACAGACTCTCTAACAGCAAACAATAACAAATGTATGCCTTCATCCCAGTCTTTCTTAGTGTCAAAACAATAAGTTCTAATCATGTTCTTTAATGTCTGGTGAAATCTTTCTAATGCGCCTTGGCTTTCTGGGTGGTATGCAGATGATTTATACTGCTTTATTCTCAATTCATGCAGGACTTGTTGAAAAATTCCTGACATGAAATTAGATCCCTGATCAGACTGAACAGAATGGGGTAGGCCGACAAGTGTGAAAAACTTAACTAAGGCCTTAACAATAGTTTTTGCCTTAATATTCCGTAAAGGAATGGCCTCAGGGAACCTGGTTGAAGCGCACATGATTGTTAACATGTATTGATTGCCTGACCTTGTTTTTGGTAATGGACCAACACAATCTATAATCACCCTACTAAATGCTTCCTAAAATGCAGGGATTGGTTGTAGAGGGGCCTTTGGTATGGTTTGTTTTGACATGTGTGGCATGACCTACACAATTCCGCACCATCTTTCTCTAAATTTGGCCAATAGAAATGATTTAGAATTTTGTAATATGTTTTGTTAACACCTAAATGGCCTGAAAGAGGTGTTTCATGGGCCAGTCTGAGGATATCTGAACGATATGACTTTAGTACCACAATCTGATACTTAGCTGTCCACTGAGACTTTTCAGACTCCTCAGCCAATTTACGCATGGCTCTAGTAACTGCACAAGCAGGATACAAACCTTGAATATCGTCTTCAACTGGATCACGGATCTGATCCAAACAAGGCTTGTCAGTTACAATCGGGTTAACTCCGACCTTATCTCCCGCAAGATCATTGCCAAGAAGTAATTGAACACCCTCAAATGGTAAACTACCTTTAATACCCACCGTAACAGGCCCAGAAATCAAGTCGGAAGACAGATGAACGTTATGGAGCGGAACGGGTGTATAATTTACAGACTCTACCCCTTTAATCAGGACATGACTGCCTGCAGATGAAGAATCAGAAAACGGCAAAATATCTGCCAACAAAAGATACTGGGACGTGCCCGTGTCTCGTAAAATCTTCACAGGAGTAGCATTAGAAAAATCAATTGAAAATGACACAAAACCATTGGGGATAAATGGTTCAAAAATCTCCAAAACAGGATTTGAAAAACTGTCAACCTTATCCTTGATAGAACTAATAGGAACAATGTCCTTGGCCATCTTATACATATACATTATGAACGTCACTAACCTGCTTGGGTATAGATCTTGAAGTGACGAAACCACTGGGTTTTGAAAGGCTTGATCTTATTGTTTTCTTTTCAATTTAAAACAATGGGCCATTAAATGGCCTTCTTTCTTACAATAGCTGCAAACGGGAGACTTATTTTGAGTGTTAAAAGTGGGTGACTGAGAATTTGTGTTTGCCCTTTGACCTTTGTAACTGGGGTTAAAAGTTTTAGGCCCTGAGAAAGAACTGGGTTTGTTTCCTGAGAGATTAGACTGGAATGAACTTGGCTTAACAGCATTGACAAATGATAATTTGTGTGTCAGAGCGTATTCATCAGCAAATCGTGCTGCTTGGTCTAAAGTGTTGGCATTCTTTTCATCAAGAAATGTTCTAATATTACCATGGACACGCCTTTTAAATTCCTCTACCAGCATAAAATTCCTCTACCAGCATAACATTTCAAATTGGTTGTCAATTTTAACCGAAGCACACCACCTATCAAATAACTGTTCTTTTGAACGAGCAAATTCTAGATGAGTCTGAGAGTTTTCTTTTTCACAGCTACGAAACTTTTGTCTATAGGCTTCAGGAACTAATTCATAACCTTTATGGATTAAATCCTTCACTGTATCATAATTTGATGCTTGCTTTACCGTCAGTTGAGTGTAAATGTCCCTTGCCTTACCGATCAAAACACTTTGAAGAAGTAAACTCCAATTTTTCTTTTGGCCAGTTTAAATTTTCAGCAATTTTCTCAAAATGCAAAAAATATTCATCAACTTCCTTTTCCTGAAATGGTGGGACGAAACGTATTTGACGAGCCGCATCAATTTTGGTTGTGATTGTACAGGTGCATGTGTGGGAGGACTTCATTACGCTTCATTTCTAACTGAAACTGTCTTTCTTCCCTCTCTCTCTCTAATTCTCTGTCTGATTCTAATTTCTTTCATTCCAGCTGATGTTGCAATTCTAATTTCTTTATTTCCAAATCATCAGCTGTTTCCTCAGTTGAATCAATATCAGTTTCATCCCAAAGTTGTTTGCTAACAAAATGTTTAATAATGAGTTTCTTAATTTCTTGCTTTCTCAAAGATGTTTTAGCTTTAATTTCTAGGAATCTACACAGCGCGAACAAATCCTCTTTGCGTAATTCATCAAATACCTCCCGACTAGGCTTTGAAGCAAACTGTGCAGGTTCAAATGACATGTTGTGATGTACTCCCTGACTTCAGAAATTTAGACAATGTATCAATTTAGAACTATGTTGCAAACCAGATCAGCTGGCAGCTGTAATGTGAACAATGCTCGAGGGCAGGCCCCCAATTTCTGTGACGTCATAAACGATAATAGAAAAACGTAACAGAAAATGTTTCTGTAGTCAAGGATTAACAATCAAATATTTATTTACAATACTAAAATCATACACAAATTAAGTAAGGTTAATACAACAAACAAAAGTCAAATATAGTCTTACTGTTCAATGCTATACCGGTGTATACTTCACAGTCCGTTTTGACGTGCAAATCTCTATACAATCCTTGCCACACAAATCGCTGTTCTGTATTTTGATATTTGAACACTGTTCAGTTGTTGTCCAGTTTCCGACAGTTCAATCACGTAGATTACAACGCAACCAAAAGTCAATTCACAGGAGTATACAATCCGTATAGTAAGTATAACGCGCCCACATAAAGCCAGTCCGAATTCCCCCCCCCCCCTCGATCACTGAATGTTGGGCTATTTATACTCTATGAGGCATTCGATATCATTCTACAATTACAAGCGTCTGGTCCGTCATTCATAATTCAGCCGTCGTCCATTAAAGAATATCCGCGTCCATAAAATCCAAAGACCTATTCCATATTACGTATTAGCACCAAATTAAAAAAGACAATCATAATATACATAAACATAGGCTTGTTTCCTGCAAGAGAGAAGCGGTCAACAGTTTTCAATGATGCCGGCAAGACATCATGATGTTCCAAAAATATCAAATCCGTATCGCTGATCAGTATTCTTAATCCATAATATTCGTTGTAAAGCCGTCATCTAAAGGATGATGTATCTCGGTCACGCTTTGATTGTGACTGTTCATATGACTACCATGAGGATCTTGAAGTGCATGGGTTCATACGGCCCCTATCCCCGGGTTAAGTGGAATTAGACACAAGTTACGAAACGTAACGCCATAGATCAAATCACTAAGTTTCCAGAACACATAGCTTTGACGCATGATCTGACCCAGATACAATCCACAACAGCTTCGAGAAAACTCCACGACTATAAGCACATAATAGAATGTAAACAAGCTTACGTAGCTCTATTATTCGAGAAATATCCACATTGTCTAATAATAATACCATGACACTAGACACATTATTGTCTCCAGATTTGGCTCTTGTATGCATTGTCTCGTGATACTTACATGGAATATGAACCTCGACATTGGAGACTATTCTGCTATCTATTCTACTTAAAGTATACGACTACCCCAGGTAAGATAATGAGCTGGTTAGTAAGAATATACGTAATACATTTCACTACCTAAGTCATTTCCCTTTTACAAAAAAAGCATTTTAAATTGCCACTAATAAAGGACACCTTTATTTGCCTTCACCCAAATACTAAATTTGTGTCATCCGAATGTTCCCAATTGACAGCTCATGAAATTTGCTACTGGTTGTGTGATGTTATGGGCTTGTTACGTCTTTCAACCCGAGGGAGATCACCTTTATATGAACCCTGACTGCCATAATCTATTAGCAATTAGCCATAAGCAATTGCCATAAGCGGTCATGTATAGGTCATTTTTACAATGAACAATGTTCAAGGGAGACAAATTTTAAGGGTACGTAGCCCCCCTCCGACGAGGCAGTTTTGTTCATTCCTTGATAATTTGTCTTGTGTAGCAATAAATATTCAACATAACAATAATAATGTATATATTTTATGAAAGCGTATGTCCTGAGGAATTCATTTATATATTTACATAACTTTTGCTCATACCGTGTAGAAAATATTCAAAATTGAAAAACAGATGAAATGAAAACAATAGCCTCCATTTTTCAATTGAAATTTCGTGAAAACTGTTTAACATATTTCAAATTTGATGGTATATCTTGATCAAAGACAACTAGAACTAGTAAACGGCTTCTCCGTTTTTTTTAGTTCAGCTTAGTTCTTGAATTTTTCAACTTTTAATGTAGAAAATTATAAGATAATCAAATTTTGTCAATTAATTTTAGTTAGTGCTATAAAAATAGAACTAGGCATAAATTAAAAAAGTTAGACTTTTAAATCTAAAACAACTCGCAAAACAAAAACAGAACATAGTGTGAAAGGCTACAAACAAGCTAAGTGAAATATTTCAAATATACTCTTTGATAGAACTGTAACAGAGGTCTGTTACTGTAAATAATTGGAAGGCGAAGTCACTCGTAGAACTTGAGGCACGTTTATAGACAATTCACAATTAAACATAGAAACACACGGAAACAAATATACTAAATCGGAACTCCTGATAACTAAAGTTGGGATTCCAAAACTATAAGTCACAGTGTCTGTAGATTTGGATATCCATAAAAACTGACATGATTATAGCTGATCTTGAATTTATAGGGAGAATGTGACGTAAACGTATGGTAACTAACAACAGAGCAATAATTATACAAGGAACAAATGAACGTAACAAACGGACTAAAACATGCTACAAAACACAGCCAATTCAGAGGTAATCAAGGATATAGAGATTAAAGTGCTAATGCAGCGAAATTGTCAATTTCATTTTTATCATGAAATTGTATGGTTTGGGATTTCTGCTTTAATTAATAAAATTCTCACAGAGAGTTTTAAACAGGAAGATATTATATTTTGCTACGAAACGCAAGGGGGTTAGCAGATAAAGTGCGACATTTACGGTCGCCATGTTTTCGTATATGTGACGTCATAAGTATGACATGCCGGTCGACGAGCAAGCCAGCGATATGCGTAGCATATGGCGAAGGCCAATATCCATAGACTTAATTCACATTGTTGTTGAGTTAATACTGTTGATATCCATCACTGTCTTCGTATGGTAACGTGCCAGGAATGAAAGAAAGAATCTAGTCGGCCACGTATCCGTGCATGATCAGTTAAAATGATTTATTTACCTGAATTCGTGGGCAGTACCGTAGTTGGACGAATGCATGCAGTTACTATCTGATTCACATAGGAGGGAACGGGGTTTTCGTGGATTTATCAGTTAATAAATCACATCAGCTGTCGAAAACTCACAATATATTCCAAACTCTGTCTATGCAATTATTTGTCATCAAAAATATTCCCCTGGCATTAGAAATTATTTTAAAAATCTCCAAAGTTTGTATCGTCTGAGTACACGGTCATGCCGGCAACCGGGTAAGTGAAAAGATTAGTGAGCTCCGCTTTCTCTAGGCCATGCACCAACAGAATTTCAGAATACTACGTAAAATATTAAATTGAAGTTTACATACCGAGAAAACTAACATTTCAAACATTTCAACTAAAGAAGATTCAAACAACAACAAAACAACAAACAGGACAAAGACAACATTGAAAAACGAGTCTCTCGGGAGTATCTGAAATAAAAAATAATAGTTCAACATTATTCCGAAAAAATTACATAATGCTAAAAAATTGTCTAATGTGATAATAAACGAGAAGGGTGCAAGATAATTTTACCGATAGCACAGAAAAATATATAAGACAAATATAAATTCTGATAAAAAAATATTATTCAACAATTTTGAATGGCTTTATCTTTTCTCATACCGCACAAACTTATGAACAGTTTACATTTGCTTTCATAACCGATCATATTGTGGAATTCAAATAGAATATAGATCTCGAGTGAATGGAAGAAATTCTTAATAAAGCCTTCACTTTTTGCACAAGAAAACCGGAATGTGAAATTGAAGACCGAAGACTGTTGTTTTTGCACGCGGACCTCGGCGGGAGCACTTCAGACGGGCCGCTTCAGACGTCGTGATAGATTTGGGCATTCCAATTTAGAGCATATAATATTATGTTTTTAGATCTAATTTAAAGTTGATTGTAATGAGAAGAAGAAAACATATCTCTCTGAGAATCTGGGGGTAATGAAGATCGATCTTCGTTATTTTCTTGAAGTTGGGAATCCTTCCGTGTAATGATAAGTGATGCACGTACAGCCATGTATGCATTCATGCAGGCAAATAAAATGCGAACACTAGCAGATAAATTTTATAAATATCGTACAAAACAAATTTATATAGACTACAGATTCTTGGTAATTAATTTGACCAGATAAAAATTATAATGGAACTGCTCAGTGGAATTTGAAGTCATTTCTATGGCAATGAATTCAATTTAGCCTGGTTGCACACGGTAGGCTTTGCTCGGTCGCGGATGCGGGGCTTTTTGTATCTTCATTAGGTCCATACAAATTGTCTGTATTCATTCACAGGTATGTCTTATAATAAACCCTTGTCATACTTAATTTCCTGATGAACATTAAATTCAAAAATTTTATTAAACAAACCAGTATATTGGCCTCGAGGACGGGCTTGCCTCCCTCCAAACACTGTCCGCCATGCAGAGCCCAGACTCAAGCTGACCATGCATCTGTCATACTTATGACGTCATCATATTTGTAAACAAAGCCATGTAAACGGTCGCACTTTTAAGAGCACAATTGCACGCCCTTTTCCTTTTGAAATAAGAACTTCTCCTTGTCCGATTTTCCTCATGGATATAGCAAATTAATCACGAAAGAATAGAGAATCAAATTATTTAATAAAAATTTCGCTGCATTAGCACTTTAAGGATAGCTATCCCGTTAGAGGGTCAAAATTGGTCATTTTTGTTTTATTTCTTCATTCAAATATTCACTATTTTGTCTAACATTTGGTGAAAAAATGAAATCAAAATTCTAAGTAGAAGTGCTTCAATATTAGGATAAAAATTTAGTTTCTGAGGCACTGAAAAAATTAAATACATTGCCTTTTAGGTGGTCCGATATCCAGCTGGGAAGAGATTAACCTTTCACGCTACTGTCTATTGTAAGTCATTTAAAGCTGTCTGAGTGCCTATTGTATTGTTAATTGACACTCAGACACCCTCCATGAAGTAATTAGCACCTGAACAAGTTTTAAAGTTTAAATTGGATTTTGAAGCACATTGATGAATAAACTTAGTGTAATAGTTATCAAAAATAAATAGGAATTCGAGTAGGTCCCATAAGACAGATAAAAAATGTATTTGACAATATAATTCAAGCAAAAAATTAGGATTAATTCTTCAGATGTTCAGCTGGACACATTTTGCCCGATTTCTAGCCTTTCATTTTTTTACAAAATCCGAGATTTAAACGTTTATTTCTCGAAAAGTATCCATGCTACGCTTTCGAAATTTGGCATGCTTATTACTTATAAGGTGATCTAGTAAACTTTATCTCACTTTTTGTAAGTTTGGCTTTGTTTTTTGATTATTCAACTTTAAAGACAAATGATCATAAAATAGTACGGTTTTTTCAATTTATTTTAGTAAAATTGCTGTAAAAAGAAAACCAGGCAAAAATTTTAAAAAAATGAGATATAGTTTACTACTTCAAGTTGTCTCCTATCAAGGTATACCATCAAAGTTGAAACAAAATCAACAGTTTTCATGAAATTTAAATTGAAAAATGGACGCTATTGTTTTCGTTTGAATTAATTTAAATTGGAATAATTGCTACATAATAGCAGTGTCGGTTATACAAATCATATAGGTGGAATCCAAATATATAGTTTATTATGGTTATCTTGTATATTTATTGGTACAGAAGACAAAGTGTCACGGGGGTGCAAAAACTGCCTCTAAGGGGATAGCTATCCTTAATGCCATCTGATGCATTGTTGCCTATGTTCGATTTTTTGAATTTAATACATGTATATCCATGATTTACTGAACAAAAATGACCTTTTTCACCTCCATATCTGGAGTTATCTTCCCTAACCTGTTCAGTTTAAATTAATCTCATTTTGAATGCTGAGGCCCAGCTGTACTCTACGTCATAGACCGTATCAATATGCTGCATGCCTTTAGTATATGCTCTGAAACCAATAGAAAGGTACTCGACAACATCTGTATCACACGGATTAAAACTGTCTGGCATTTATGCCACGCTCTCCTAACTAATCCTTCACTCTGTGTCTGTGTTAAGAAGTTGGCCCAGGCAATCAAACTTTTGCAGTGGCTAATATAATGAAGTCGGTTAACATAATACCGGTATCTGCAAAAGTATGTATACCACATCACCCATACTTCAGCTTTCAGCGAAAATACATACTATTGGTCGACACGGTGAAGGGTTGTTCTGTTATTAATCTATATGTAGGTGCTTGTCATGTGCACCTAGGGCTTTGTTTCATGGTTGCCATCGTATGGTACAATCATACACTGACTAGCTCTCTAGCTTGCAATGACTTGTGAAAACAGAACAGGACAGTTTTCAAGAACTTATCATCATTGAATGTTACATAATTATAATTTATGATGGAGTACTGAGCTTCTGTCTGTTCCCAACTTCGATCAGTTTTAACTTCCTTTGTGGTATGCAAGAATGCAACTTCCTTCTCGTACAGTTTTCTTTGGATGCATTCAGCCTAAATGTCGTCTCAACCTTGTGTCCTCTTTGAAGCT